>JAFLJL010017830.1:12500-21067 GCA_018398815.1 Conus ventricosus | reverse complement strand
GGGTGGAGTGTGGAGGGGGGGGGGGGGGTGAAGGGAGCGGGGGACGGGGGTGGAGGGGTGTGGACAGTTTGGGCTGAGGGCCGTAAAATGATGAAGGGCCCAACAGTTGGCGCGGCTGCGCACTCCGCTCAGTGCAAGAAGCCTCGCTTGGAGCTGCCTGACCTTTGCGCGTGCAGCAGGGCGCGCCATCTGCCGGCTGTTTGAAGTGCAGGGGAGGCAACTCGGGGGCGCATATGCTAGACCGCTTTGCGCTTTTATGGCCCAGCGGGCGGGGCCGTAAGCGGGGAGAAAGAAGCTTTGAAACGACGAGCGAGGCGTGAGGAGGAGTGTGCGTCACGTGACTGACGTCACGGAGCTGACAGCCAGCCACTTAAGGGGCTGATTCACCGGCAGGCATCACCCCAGGGCCGTGCAGTTTGAGGCAGGCTTCAGGGCTGTACCCAGGGCCGTGCAGTGGGACGCAGGCTTCAGGGCTGTACCCAGGGCCGTGCACTGTGACGCAGGCTTCAGGGCTGTACCCCAGGGCCGTGCACTGTGACGCAGGCTTCAGGGCTGTACCCCAGGGCCGTGCACTGTGACGCAGGCTTCAGGGCTGTACCCCAGGGCCGTGCAGTGTGACGCAGGCTTCAGGGCTGTACCCAGGGCCGTGCACTGTGAGGCAGGCTTCAGGGCTGTACCCCAGGGCCGTGCAGTGTGACGCAGGCTTCAGGGCTGTACCCCAGGGCCGTGCAGTGGGACGCAGGCTTCAGGGCTGTACCCCAGGGCCGTGCAGTGGGACGCAGGCTTCAGGGCTTGTACCCCAGGGCCGTGCAGTAGGACGCAGTCACTGCAGTGGAGACACGAGGCAAGACCCGGTGCCACTGCCAGTCACTGCAGTGAAGACACAGATCAAGACCCCACTGCCACTGCCAGTCACTGCAGTGATGTCACAGACACCGCTGCCACTGCCAGTCACTGCAGTGATGTCACAGACCCGCTGCCACTGCCAGTCACTGTAGTGATGTCACAGACCCGCTGCCACTGCCAGTCACTGCAGTGATGTCACAGACCCACTGCCACTGCCAGTCACTGCAGTGATGACACATGACCGCTGCCACTGCCAGTCATGCAGTGATGTCACAGACCCGCTGCCACTGCCAGTCACTGCAGTGATGACACAGACCGCTGCCATGCCAGTCACTGCAGTGATGGACACAGAGCAAGACATAGTGCCATGCCAGTCACTGCAATGAAGACACAGAGCAAGACCGCTGCCACTGCCAGTCACTGCAATGAAGACACAGAGCATGACATAGTGCCACTGTCAGTCACTGCAATGAAGACACAGAGCAAGACCCGCTGCCACTGCCAGTCACTGCAATGAAGACACAGAGCAAGACATAGTGCCACTGCCAGTCACTGCAGTGATGTCACAGACCCGCTGCCACTGCCAGTCACTGCAGTGATGACACAGAGCCGCTGCCACTGCCAGTCACTGCAGTGATGACACAGAGCAAGACATAGTGCCCCTGCCAGTCACTGCAATGAAGACACAGAGCAAGACCCGCTGCCACTGCCAGTCACTGCATGAAGACACAGAGCAAGACATAGTGCCACTGCCAGTCACTGCAATGAAGACACAGAGCAAGACATAGTGCCATGCCAGTCACTGCAGTGATGTCACAGACCCACTGCCACTGCCAGTCACTGCAGTGATGACACAGAGAAGACATAGTGCCACTGCCAGTCACTGCAGTGAAGACACAGAGCAAGACATAGTGCCACTGCCAGTCATGCAATGAAGACACAGAGCAAGACCCGGTGCCACTGCCAGTCACTGCAGTGATGTCACAGACCCGCTGCCCATGCCAGTCACTGCAGTGGAGCTGACGTCTCTTGTGGTCCACCATGTCCACAACACCGCCCTCTAAGTCTACGAGATGACGGGATTGTCTTGGGATTTGCCGTGGGACCAGTGTCAATGAGCTCAAGGCAGTTGCGGCTGGCAATGAATATCACAGTCATTTGATCTCCGTCACAAGTTATACCCAACAACAACAAAAATGCTGACGGCGTAGGGCAAGTCGTTGACCAATAAGTTGCACTGTGAGGAGCGTTGGTGTATGGTCAGTGACGTCGACAACAAAGCAGAGAGCAAAATCAAAGTGTTTCTTGCTCTTCGCAGTCCGCCGGTGGGACACTGCACGTGAGGATTGTCTGGCCAGGCACGCACAGCACCGTTGGTATAGATATCATCCATGACGTCTTGGTGCACGTGACGCGTAAGCCTTTGCTTGAATGACCGTGTATTCCGTTGAATATATAATTAAAAAGATATTCACTGACTCGGCGAATAGACTTTACGTTTTTATGGAAGAAATGAGGATAGGATTCTGATTGGGCCAGCAATGCTGAAGACTTGAGAACTGAAGCTAGGCCTCAGAAACAAGATCTGTGACATGTAATAAAGAGCATGTCATCGAAGCACAAGGATTGCATAATCATCGAGCAAGGGCATAACTTGAACAATGGATTGGTGCTCTACATCCCGTGTCTGATGGACAATCCATCAGTTAGGTCGGCATCAGATATTACGTTCTTCTGTATGGAGCCAGTGGCCTTTTTCCCCTTGGCTCTTGGCCCGGTCTTCCCTAAAGCCCATTGCTTTGGAACAAATGGATTATGGCCATTACTCTGATAGAGTGTTCATACTTGGAAAATTCCATTTTGACCAAAGCTGGGCACCGAAGATCACAGTGTGTAATTAGAGTAATCAATTCTAAGCCGACGAGAACAGCCATTTTTACTTGAACGTTACAAAGAAGATTGTGGACTATTGAAGAATGATACTGCTCATGTTGTCTAGCATTGTTTCTGTGAAGTTGTACTGTCCAAGATGTATGAAACTATCCAGAATGTATTATTGTCCATGCTGTATGGTACTGTCATGTTTATGGTACTGTCCGAGTTATATGGTACTGTCCGTGTTTATGGTATCCAGTGGTGGTCGTACGTTGTATGGTACTGTCCGTGTTGTATGGTACTGTCCGTGTTGTATGGTACTGTTTTTGTCGTATGGTAATGTGCATGTTGTGTTTACTGTCCATGTTGTATGGTAGTGTCCATGTTGTATGCTACTGTCCGTGTTGTATGGTACTGTCCGTGTTGTATGGTACTGTTTTTGTCGTATGGTAATGTGCATGTTGTGTTGAACTGTCCATGTTGTATGGTAGTGTCCATGTTGTATGCTACCGTCCGTGTTGTATGGTACTGTATGTCCTGTTGTATGGTACGTGTTTGTTGTCGCAGTGTAATGGTCATGTGTGTTGTACTGTCCATGTTGTATGGTAGTGTCCATGTTGTATGCTACTGTCCGTGTTGTATGGTATGTCCGTGTGTATGGTACTGTTTTTGTCGTATGGTAAATGTGCATTTTTGTGTTGTATGTCCATTTTGTATGGTAGTGTCCATGTTGTATGCTACTGTCCGTTTTGTATGGTACTGTCCGTGTTGTATGGTACTGTTTTTGTCGTATTGTAATGTGCATGTTGTGTTGTACTCTCCATGTTGTATGGTGGTGTCCATGTTGTATGCTACTGTCCGTGTTGTATGGTACTGTCCGTGTTGTATGGTAGTGTCCGTGTTGTATGGTACTGTCCATTTTTGTAGCTACTGTCCATGTTGTATGGTACTGTCCATGTTGTATGGTAGTGTCCATGTTGTATGCTACTGTCCGTGTTGTATGGTACTGTCCATGTTGTATGGTACTGTCCATGTTGTGTTGTATGGTAATGTTCATGTTGTATGGTACTGTCCATGTTGTATGGTACTGTTCATGTTGTGTGGTATTGTCCATGTCGTGTTGTATGGTACTGTCCATGTTGTTTGTACTGTCCATGTTGTATGGTACTGTCCATATTGTATGGTACTGTCCATGTTGTAGGGGTACTGTCCATTTTTGTGTTGTATGGTACTGTCCATGTTGTGTTGTATGTACTGTCCATGTTGTGTTGTATGGTTTCTGTCCATGTTGTGTGGTACGGGTCCATGTTGTGTTGTATGGTACTGTCCATATTGTGTTGTATGGTACTGTCCATGTTTGTGTTTTTGGGTACTGTCCATGTTGTATGGTACTGTCCATTTTGTTTTTGTAGGGTTTACTGTCAATGTTGTGTGGTACTGTCCATGTTGTGTTGTATGGTACTGTCCAGTTGTGTTGTATGGTAACGTTCATGTTGTGTTGTAGGTACTGTCCATGTTGTATGGTACTGTCCATGTTGTATGGTACTGTCCATGTTGTGTTGTAGGGGTAATGTCAAATGTTGTGTGGTACTGTCCATGTTGTGTTGTATGGTACTGTCCATGTTGTGTTGTATGGTACTGTTCATGTTGTGTTGTATGGTACTGTCCATGTTGTATGGTACTGTCCATGTTCTATGGTACTGTCCATGGTGTGTTGTAGGTACTGTCCATGGTGGGGTTGTATGGTACGGTCCATGGGTGTTGTATGGTACTTCCATGTTGTATGGTACTGCCCATGTTGTGTTGTATGGTACTGCCATGTTGTGTTGTATGGTATGTCCATGGTGGGTTGTAGGTTTACTGTCCATGTTGTGTTGTATGGTACTGTCCATGTCGTGTTGTATGGTACTGCCCCAGGGTCGGGGTGTATGGTACTGTCCATGTCGTGTTGTATGGTACTGTCCATGTCGTGTTGTATGGTACTTTTCCAGGGGTGTTGTATGGTACTGGCCATTTTGTATGGTACTGTCCATGTTGTATGGTACTGTCCATGGTGTGTTGTAGGGTACTGTCCATGGTGTGTTGTATGGTACTGTCCATGTTTGTATGGTACTGTCCATGTTGTATGGTACTGTCCATGGTTGTGTTGTATGGTTACTGTCCATGTTGTATGGTACTGTCCATGGTGGTTGTATGGTACTGTCCATGTTGTGTTGTATGGTACTGTCCATGGTGTTGTAGGGTTTACTGTCCATGGTGTGTTGTTGGTACTGTTCATGTTGTGTTGTATGGTACTGTCCATGTTGTGTTGTATGGTACTGTCCATGTTGTGTTGTATGGTACTGTTCATGTTGTGTTGTATGGTACTGTCCATGTCGTGTTGTATGGTACTGTCCATGTTGTGTTGTATGGTACTGTCCATGTCGTGTTGTATGGTATGTCCATGTTGTGTGGTACGTCCATGTTGTGTGGTACTGTCCATGTCGTGTTGTATGGTACTGTCCATGTTGTATGGTATTGTCCATGTTGTATGGTACTGTCCAAAATGTGTTGTATGGTACTGTCCTTTGTTGTGGTTGTATGGTACTGTCCATGTCGTGTTTTGGTACTGTCCATGTCGTGTTGTATGGTACTGTCCATGTGTATGGTACTGTCCATGTCGTGTTGTATGGTACTGTCCATGTTGTGTGGTACTGTCCATGTTGTGTTGTATGGTACTGTACATGTGGTGTTGTAGGGTACTGTCCATGTTGTATGGTACTGTCCATGTCGTGTTGTATGGTACTGTCCATGTTGTATGGTACTGTCCATGTTTGTGGTAACTGTCCATGTTGTGTGTAACTGTCCATAATGTGTTGTATGGAAACTGTCCATGTCGTGTTGTATGTTACTGTCCATGTTGTTTTGGTACTGTTCATGTTGTATAGTGCTGTCCAGTCGTGTTTTTATGGTACTGCCCCATGTTGTGTGGTACTGTCCATGTTGTGTTGTATGGTACTGTACATGTGGTGTTGTATGGTACTGTCCATGTTGTATGGTACTGTCCATGTCGTGTTGTATGGTACTGGTCCATGTTGTATGGTACTGTCCATGTTGGTGGTACTGTCCATGTTGTGTGGTACTGTCCATAATGTGTTGTATGGTACTGTCCATGTCGTGTTGTATGTTACTGTCCATGTTGATGGTACTGTTCATGTTTTTATAGTGCTGTCCTGTTGTGTTGTATGGTACTGTCCATTTTTGTATGTTACTGTCCATGTTGTGTGGGACTGTCCGTGTTGTATAGTGCTGTCCATGTTGTGTTGTATGGTACTGTCCATGTTGTATGGTACTGCCCAAGGTTGTATGGTACTGTCCATGTTGTATGGTACTGTCCTTGTTGTGCTGTATGGTACTGTCCATGTTGTTTTTGTAGGGTACTGTCCTGTTGTTGGTACTGTCCATGTTGATGGTACTGTCCATGTTGTATGGTACTGTCCATGTTGTGCTGTATGGTACTCCATGGTGTTGTTGTATGGTACTGTCCATGTTGTGTTGTATGGTACTGTCCTGTTGTATGGTACTGTCCATGTTGTAATGGTACTGTCCATGTTGTATGGTACTGTCCATGGTGTGTTGTATGGTACTGTCCTGTTGTATGGTACTATCCATGTCGTGTTGTATGGTACTGTCCATGGTGTGTTGTATGGTACTGTCCATGTTGTATGGTACTGTCCATGGTGTGTTGTATGGTACTGTCCATGGTGTGTTGTATGGTACTGTCCATGGTGTGTTGTATGGTACTGTCCATGGTGGGGTTGTAGGGTTTACTGTCCACGTTGTCTGGTACTGTCCATGTTGTATGGTACTGCCATGTTGTAGGGTACTGTCCATGTTGTATGGTACTGTCCATGTGTGTTGTATGGTACTGTCCATGTTGTAGGGTTTACTGTCCATGATGTGTTGATGGTACTGTCCATTTTGTATGGTACTGTCCCGGTTGTGTTGTATGGTACTGTCCATGTTGTAGGGTTTACTGTCCATGTTGTGTTGTTGGTACTGTCCATGTTTTTAGGGTACTGTCCATGTTGTATGGTACTGTCCATGTGTATGGTACTGTCCATGTTGTATGGTACTGTCCATTTGTGTTGTTTGGTACTGTCCATGTTGTGTGGTACTGTCCATGTTGTGTTGTATGGTACTGTCCATGTTCGTGTTGTATGGTACTGTCCATGTCGTGTTGTATGGTACTGTCCATGTCGTGTTGTATGGTACTATAGATGTTGTGTTGTATGGTACTATAGATTTTTGTTGTATGGTACTATCCATGTTGTTTGGTACTGTCCATGTCGTGTTGTATGGTACTGTCCATTTGGGTGTTGTGTGGTACTGTCCATGTCGGTTGTATGGTACTGTCCATGTTGTGTTTGGTATGTACTGTCCATGTTGTATGGTAGGTCCATGTTGTAGGGTTTACTGTCCATGTTGTATGGTACTGTCCCTGTTGTGTTGTATGGTAAGTCCATGTTGTGTTGTATGGTACTGTACATGTTGGGGTTGTATGGTACTGTCCATGTTGTATGGTACTGTCCATTTGTAGGGTACTGTCATGTTGTATGGTACTGGTCCATGTTGTGTTGAATGGTACTGCCCATGTTGTATGGTACTGTCCATGTTGTATGGTACTGTCCAGGGTTGTGTTGTGTGGTACTGTTCTTTTTTGGGGGTTTTTTGTATGTTATGTCCATGTTGTGTTGTATGGTACTGCCCATGTTTACGGTACTGTCCATGTTGTGTTGTGTGGTACTGTCCATGTTGTATGGTACTGTCCATGTTGTATGTTACTGTCCATGTTGTATGGTACTGTCCTGTCGTGTGTTACTGTCCTGTTGTATGGTACTGTCCGTGTTGTATGGTACTGTTCGTATTGGTGGTACTGTCCTGTTGTGTTGTATGGAAACTGTCCGTGTTGTATGGTACTGTGCGTGTTGTATGGTACTGTTCGTGTTGTAGGGAAACAATCCATGTTGTATGGTACAGTCCGTGTTGTAGGTACTGTCCGTGTTGTATGGTACTGTCCATGTTGTAGGGTACTGTCTGATTGTAGATCAGCACCTTAAAGCGGTATTTGCTGATAAACGAAAAATGTCTGCATCTTTTTGATGTGTGAAATATGGTAATTTTCAGATCGTGGATCACCCCCTTTAGGCGGCCACGGGCTGCTGACAGAAATATGTCTATATGCTCATGATTTTGTGGGTGTAGCACTGTCCGGATCGTGCATAACCCCTTTAGGGGCAACTGCTTGATGACGGCAAGCAGAAAGTGTCGCCTCTTGGTGATGTGTGTTGTGTGGTACTTTCGGATCGTGGATGAGCCCTTAAGTTGCCACTTCTCGCTGACAGATGTCTTTATCTGAGTGATGTGTATAGTGTTATACTGCGGATCGTGCATCAGCCCCTTTAGGGGGCCACTACTAACTGACGGAGAGCAGAAGGTGTCGCCATCTTGGTGATGTGTGTTGTTGGTACAGTCGTATGGTGGGTCAGCCCCTTTAGACCACTGCTGGTGACGGCAAGCAGAAGGTGTCGCCATCTCGGTGATGTGTGTTGTGTGGTACTGTCTGTCGTGTGGTTAAATTCACCCCCTTTAGACCACTGCGGTGACGGCAAGCAGAAGGTGTCGCCATCTTGGTGATGTGTTCGTGTGGTACTGTCTGTCGAATGGTTGGATCAGCCCCTTTAGACCGCTGCGGATGACGGCAAGCAGAAGGTGTCGCCATCTTGGTGATGTGTGTGTCAGTTGGGGCCCATTGAGTTTTCCAGCGATTTTATTGGCAGCACTTCATCTCGGGCGGTTGTGTTGTC
>JAFLJL010017830.1:0-10000 GCA_018398815.1 Conus ventricosus | reverse complement strand
TCTTGTTCTCTTCCATCATCATACACTACTGAACTCTATGGCCTTCTTCCTCACTCTTGTTCTCTTCCGTCATCATACACTACTGAACTCTAAGGCCTTCTTCCTCACTCTTGGTCCCTTCCATCACCATACACTACTGAACTCAAGGCCTTCTTCCTCACTCTTGTTCTCTTCCATCATCATACACTACTGAACTCTAAGGCCTTCTTCCTCACTCTTGGTCCCTTCCATCATCATACACTACTGAACTCTATGGCATTCTTCCTCACTGTCAAGGAGCGTGAAACCTCTCACAAAAGGCATTAGATGCTTGGAGACAAAGGGACGTTGTACGTGGTATACAAATAGGTAATAGACCAATTAACCAGGGTACCTTACCCATCGCACACGGCCGAACTGTGTGAACGAGGCCGAAGTGGTCAGATGACAAACAACACCTAGGAGAGAGTTCGGACCTGCCCGGTGGCGAAAGGGGGAAGGAATGTAACCACTACGACCTCGGCACCCCAAGTGAGCGCTAAATGCTCAGTCAGCTGAGGTTCTTGTGTAAACAGTCAGTGAAGAGCAGGAGTCTTGGATTTGTTTGGATGGTATTTGCCGTGGGTCACTGTGTTGGTTCTATTGTCAGGCTGGTTGAATGCGTGTGGAGGTTGTAGCAGCCCTCCTTAAGATAATTACTGTGTTAAGTAACCACCGAAGTCGGCGGGAATGTTCGATGTCCATCTGGGGCTAAGAGTGTGTTTGCTAATCAATTAGGTAGGGGTGTGTGTAAATGCTGATGTGTGGGAGAATGTAGCGAATGGAGAATTCAGGGTACTTGTGAACTAGGGGTTTGAGAAGCAGCGTGGACAAAGGCATGGCCCTAAAGGGAATCCTTTGTTTCCCTCCCTATATAAACTGAGGGAGAACAACGTGAGTGGAGAACAACACCAGGAGAGAGAGAGAGAGAAGGCTGAGGAGAGAGAGAGAGAGAGAGAGAGAGAGAGAGAGAGAGAGAGAGAGAGAGAGAGAGAGGAGAGGAGTGAGCAGGACAGAGAAAGGGTCGAGAGAAACGTGGTCTGGGAGATAGAAGAGACAGCAAGGTCTTAGAGTTAAAGACAAGCTGGAAGAGAAGGAAACTAAGTTTGAAGCCCAGAGGTGGGTGAAGAAGACGAAGAAGAAGAGTTCTACGTCGAGATCCCAGAGACGACCACGAAGACCCAGTCCTGAAGCCTGGAGCCAGTCAACCAAAGGCATCACCATCAAGCAGTGCTGAAGAAGACGTGAAGAGACTTTTTTCAAGAACTGTGGTGTGGTGTGAAAGCGTGGTTGTGTGTGTGAAAACCTGGCCAGGTAAGAAGTCATTTTTATTGTAACCCGGGATTAGGAAGTATTGATCTTTTAATGTGTTGATTTATTCATTGTGTGTGATTGATTGTTCATGATTAATTATAAGTAGCATAGAAATTGTATTTCTTGTTCTCAGTCGTGTTAGGAAAGAAACGAATGCGTGACATCCCATTCCCAGAGAGAGGCGAATGTTTGATGGGCGCATGAGTGTGCATATGCGTGTATGAGTGCAAAGATAACCTTGGTGTGTTAAGCCTGACTAATAATACATCAACTTAGTGCACTTAAGCAATACCATCACGATTTCCCCCGTCCTGGACACTCACTCTTGTTCTCTTCCATCACCATACACTACTGAACTCTAAGGCCTTCTTCCTCACTCTTGGTCCCTTCCATCACCATACACTACTGAACTCTATGGGCTTCTTCCTCACTCTTGTTCTCTTCCATCATCATACACTACTGAACTCTATGGCCTTCTTCCTCACTCTTGGTCCCTTCCATCACCATACACTACTGAACTCTATGGCCTTCTTCCTCACTCTTGTTCTCTTCCATCATCATACACTACTGAACTCTATGGCCTTCTTCCTCACTTTTGTTCTCTTCCATCATCATACACTACTGAACTCTAAGGCCTTCTTCCTCACCCTTGGTCCCTTCCGTCATCATACACTACTGAACTCTATGGCCTTCTTCCTCACTCTTGTTCTCTCCCATCATCATACACTACTGAACTCTATGGCCTTCTTCCTCACTCTTGGTCCCTTCCATCACCATACACTACTGAACTCTATGGCCTTCTTCCTCACTCTTGGTCCCTTCCATCACCATACACTACTGAACTCTATGGCCTTCTTCCTCACTCTTGTTCTCTTCCATCATCATACACTACTGAACTCTATGGCCTTCTTCCTCACTCTTGTTCTCTTCCATCATCATACACTACTGAACTCTATGGCCTTCTTCCTCACTCTTGGTCCCTTCCATCACCATACACTACTGAACTCTATGGCCTTCTTCC
This sequence comes from Conus ventricosus, assembly GCA_018398815.1. Classification (NCBI taxonomy): domain Eukaryota; kingdom Metazoa; phylum Mollusca; class Gastropoda; order Neogastropoda; family Conidae; genus Conus; species Conus ventricosus. The sequence goes on along the minus strand of JAFLJL010017830.1, from coordinate 7,647 downwards.
TCACTCTTGTTGTCTTCCATCATCATACACTACTGAACTCTAAGGCCTTCTTCCTCACTCTTGTTCTCTTCCATCATCATACACTACTGAACTCTATGGCCTTCTTCCTCACTCTTGTTCTCTTCCATCATCATACACTACTGAACTCTATGGCCTTCTTCCTCACTCTTGTTCTCTTCCATCATCATACACTACTAAACTCTATGGCCTTCTTCCTCATTCTTGGTCCCTTCCATCACCATACACTACTGAACTCTATGGCCTTCTTCCTCACTCTTGTTCTCTTCCATCATCATACACTACTGAACTCTATGGCCTTCTTCCTCACTCTTGTTCTCTTCCATCATCATACACTACTGAACTCTATGGCCTTCTTCCTCACTCTTGGTCTCTTCCATCACCATACACTACTGAACTCTAAGGCCTTCTTCCTCACTCTTGTTCTCTTCCATCATCATACACTACTGAACTCTAAGGCCTTCTTCCTCACTCTTGTTCTCTTCCATCATCATACACTACTGAACTCTAAGGCCTTCTTCCTCACTCTTGTTCTCTTCCATCATCATACACTATTGAACTCTATGGCCTTCTTCCTCACTCTTGTTCTCTTCCATCATCATACACTACTGAACTCTATGGCCTTCTTCCTCACTCTTGTTCTCTTCCATCACCATACACTACTGAACTCTATGGCCTTCTTCCTCACTCTTGTTCTCTTCCATCATCATACACTACTGAACTCTATGGCCTTCTTCCTCACTCTTGTTCTCTTCCATCATCATACACTACTGAACTCTATGGCCTTCTTCCTCACTCTTGTTCTCTTCCATCATCATACACTACTGAACTCTATGGCCTTCTTCCTCACTCTTGTTCTCTTCCATCATCATACATTACTGAACTCTATGGCCTTCTTCCTCACTCTTGTTCTCTTCCATCATCATACACTACTGAACTCTAAGGCCTTCTTCCTCACTCTTGTTCTCTTCCATCATCATACACTACTGAACTCTATGGCCTTCTTCCTCACTCTTGTTCTCTTCCATCATCATACACTACTGAACTCCAAGGCCTTCTTCCTCACTCTTGTTCTCTTCCATCATCATACACTACTGAACTCTAAGGCCTTCTTCCTCACTCTTGTTCTCTTCCATCATCATACACTACTGAACTCTATGGCCTTCTTCCTCACTCTTGTTCTCTCCCATCATCATACACTACTGAACTCTATGGCCTTCTTCCTCACTCTTGTTCTCTTCCATCATCATACACTACTGAACTCTATGGCCTTCTTCCTCACTCTTGGTCTCTTCCATCATCATACACTACTGAACTCTATGGCCTTCTTCCTCACTCTTGTTCTCTTCCATCATCATACACTACTGAACTCTATGGCCTTCTTCCTCACTCTCGGTCTCTTCCATCATCATACACTACTGAACGCAGACAAAGATCAGAGCACGAGGATGTCTCACACACACACAGGATAAGAAGATAAGTAGATAACAATTTTTATTTGTCCAAAAGATGGAAAATTCATTTTCGACAGCACAGCAACCATATACCAGGACAACACACACACACAACACACACACACACACACACACACACACACACACACACACACACACACACAACTCACACACACACACACACACACACACACACACACATACACACACACACACACACACACACACACACACACACACACACACACACACACACACACACACACACACACAAGGCGTAAACTGCCTGTGTACGAATCCATAGTAAATCAATCCCATCAGTATAATATCTTCATGCAAGCACAAATACCCTTCACCCCCCCCCCCCCCTCACACGCGCGCACACACACACACACACACACACACACACACACACACACACACACACACACACACACACACACACACACACACACACACACATGTCTGGGAAAATCAGGGTACATTTAGTGTGACTCGCCTGACGTTTCTGATCAATGCGAAGCTGGAAACGTTTTATATTGAGTTTTGGAAGAAACAAAAGAATGAAAGCACATCCAAGCTCAAATTTTATGCCACAGTTACTACCGAATACAAACAGGCGGCTTATTTGGAGCAACACACTGACACAGATTGCAGACGAGCACTAACTAGATTACGAATAAGTGCCCATGACCTCCAAATTGAGAGGGGCCGTTATACCAACACTGACAGAGAAAACAGATTATGCACGACATTCCACGTCATTGAGGACGAACTACATTTTCTCGATGACTGCAAGTTATTTGACCAACAACGTTATGACCTGATAACGAGGATAATAAAAACTGATTTTCCACCACAGACTAACATGACAAAACCCTCGGAGCTTATGTTATTGGACTGCTTCCAACCTGTACTTGCCCAGTATATCCTGTTGTGTTTTTCTCTTCGGAGACAGAAAATTTAATCAGACTCTGATACACACTGTGCTTTTCTTTCTGCTACTAATGATGTTATGTTGCAAGATGTGACAACGCTAGGATTAGTTTAGTTTAGTTGAATGTCTGAACTTGATCATCTGTGCCCCACAAAACCTCTGGTTTTCATATGGCAATAAAATAATGTTCTTGTTCTTGTTCTTGTTCTTGTTCTTGTTCACACACACACACACACACACACACACACACACACACACACACACACACACACACACACACACACACACACACACACACACACACACACACACATGTGCGTGCGCAGCCACAGTACACATCCACTCTTTTTAGAACATGGAACCTAAAATTACAAAAGTGAGCATCATCATCATCACTAAAAGCAAGCAACATACTCTGTTTAAATATATTCCATTTAATGAGATTGAAATAATATATATGATTATTTAAGACCAGGCATCTGTCAATACATAGGATTTAAACACACCACACACACACTCACACACACAGCACGCACACACGCACGCACCCACACGTGCACACACACACACACACACACACACACACACACACACACACACACACACACACACACACACACACACACACACACATAAGAGAGAGAGAGAGAGAGAGAGAGAGAGAGAGAGAGAGAGAGAGAGAGAGAGAGAGAGAGAGAGAGAGAGAGAGAGAGAGAGAGAATTCAAAGCCTCACACTTACGCGTTCAATGTAAATTTTCGTGAAATTAAGTGCACGGCATGTGGGATGTACTTTTTTCGGCATGATGGGGTAAAGATGGGGAAAACTGCATATGAGCGTGTAACTCCCACCCCATCCCCACGCACGCACGCACGCACACGCGCACACACACACGTGCTTGGACTATACGTGGCATTGACCTTGTTCCCCTCAGACATGACGTCCCTAACCCTGTGATAAACATCATAGGAGTCGCCCTGACCTGAAATTCCCCTAACCCTGTGATAAGCATCATAGGAGTCACCCCGACCTGAAATTCCACATGCCTGAGCCTGTCAGAAATAGCGTGGTGCTGACCTTGACCTTCTGGAACATAACGTCCCTGACCCTCTTAGGAATACATGCAACTGACGTTGACTTCCTGAAACGACGTCCATGACCCCTCTGATGAAACAGCATGGAAACGACCTTGACATTGAACTGACTTTGACCTCCAGAAATTTGACATCCCTGAACTTTTGAGAAACAGTACAGAAGTAACCTTGCATCTCTCCGTCCTTCCCCTCCCCTCTCCCCCTGAAAAATGACATCCCTGACCCTTGGATGAACGGCATGAAAGTGACCTTGACATTGCAACATGACATCCTCGACTGTCTGAGAACCAGCACAGACACAGAAGCTCCCTTCCCCATCCACCCCCTTGTGACCTCCCTTCCCCATCCACCCCCTTGTGACCTCCCTTCCCCATCCACCCCCCTGTGACCTCCCTTCCCCATCCACCCCCTTGTGACCTCTCTTCTCCATCCACCCCCCCCCCCCCTTGTGACCTCCCTTCCCCATCCACCCCCTTGTGACCTCCCTTCCCCATCCACCCCCTTGTGACCTCCCTTCCCCATCCACCCCCTTGTGACCTCCCTTCCCCATCCACCCCCTTGTGACCTCCCTTCCCCATCCACCCCCTTGTGACCTCTATGCCCCACTCCTGCCTTTTTCTCCCCTACTTTATGCTGTGTGTCTGACTTCCATGTGTCTCTCTGACCTCCATGTGTTTCTGACCTCCATGTGTCTCTGACCTCCATGTGTCTCTGACCTCCATGTGTCTCTGACCTCTATGCCCCACTCCTGCCTTTTTCTCCCCTACTTTATGCTGTGTGTTTGACCTCCATGTGTCTCTGACCTCCATGTGTCTCTGACCTCCATGTCTCTCTGACCTCCATGTGTCTCTGACCTCCATGTGTCTCTCTGACCTCCATGTGTCTCTGACCTCCATGCCTCTCTGACCTCCATGTGTCTCTGACCTCTATGCCCCACTCCTGCCTTTTTCTCCCCTACTTTATGCTGTGTCTCTGACCTCCATGTGTCTCTGACCTCCATGTGTCTGTGTCTCTGACCTCCATGTGTCTCTGACCTCCATGTGTCTCTGACCTCCATGTGTCTCTGACCCTGATGCCCCACTCCTGCTATTTTCCCCCCTACTTTATGCTGTGTGTCTGACCTCCATGTGTCTCTGACCTCCATGTGTCTCTGACCTCCTGTGCGTCTCTGACCTCCATGCGTCTCTGACCTCATGTGTCTTTGACCTCCATGTGATTCTGACCTCCATGTGTCTCTGACCTCCTGTGTGTGTCTGACCTCCATGCGTCTCTGACCTCCATGTGTTTCTGACCTCCATGTGTCTCTGACTTCCATTTGTCTCTGACCTCCATGTGTCTCTGACCTCCATGTGTCTCTGACCTCCATGTGTCTCTGACCCTGATGCCCCACTCCTGCCTTTTTCTCCCCTACTTTATGCTGTGTCTGACCTCCTGTGTCTCTGACCTCCATGTGTCTCTGACCTCCATGTGTCTCTGACCTCCATGTATCTCTCTGACCTCCATGTGTCTCTGACCTCCATGTCTCTGACCTCCATGTGTCTCTAACCTCATGTGTCTTTGACCTCCATGTGTGTCTGACCTCCATGTGTCTCTGACCTCCATGTGTGTCTGACCTCCATGTGTCTCTGACCTCTATGCCCTACTTCTGCCTTTTTCTCCCCTACTTTATGCTGTGCGTCTCTGACCTCCATGTGTCTCTGACCTCCATGTGTCTCTGACCTCATGTGTCTTTGACCTCCATGTGTCTCTGACCTCCATGTGTCTCTGACCTCTATGCCCCACTCCTGCCTTTTTCTCCCCTACTTTATGCTGTGTGTCTCTGACCTCCATGTGTCTCTGACCTCCATGTGTCTCTGACCTCCATGTGTCTCTGACCTCCATGTGTCTCTCTCCGTATCTGTGTGTGTGTGCGTGTGTGCGTGTGTGTGTGTGTGTGTGTGTGTGTGTGTGTGTGTGTGTGTTCAGAGAGAGAGAGAGAGAGAGAGAGAGAGAGTGTGTGTGTGTGTGTGTGTGTGTGTGTGTGTGTGTGTGTGTGTGTCCGTGTTTTTGTCTCTGTCTGTCTGTCTGTCTGTCTCTCAGTTTCTGTCTGTCTATCTGTCTGTCTGTCTGTCTCTGCATTTGCGACGTCCACACTGATGTATAGTATGTGGATCTATGAAAAGAATCAACAAAACACCCAGGGGATGGTCACTCCAGAGGTTTATATAATGACAGTCAATGAACTCTGGGGATTTGAACCTTCAGCCTCTGGTTTGGGTAGAGACATTTCCGCCCTTTGGTTTCAACAGTTCACACTGGACTTGTGGAGTGTCAACACTTTGATCCAAGCCGAAAAGAACAGCTGTTAGAAATATCTCCACTTCAGTATCAAAAGCAGCCGTCATCCACCGTATCAAACCACACCAGGCACCCACTTAACACATGACGTCATCATATTACATCATCAGCTGATGGTATCCGCCTGGCGCGACTTCCCTCTGCGTGCGTGTGTGTGTGTGTGTGTGTGTGTGTGTGTGTGTGTGTGTGTGTGTGTGTGTGTGTGTGTGTGTGTGCGCGCGTGCGTGCGTGCGTGCGTGCGTGTGTGTGTGTGTGTTCTGTCCTTATGCACATGTATGCAGTCTTCGTGAGTACACAAGCTCGATGTTGATGCAGACATGTCTGTACACTGTTCTTTCTTTGCAGGCATGTTAGCGCAATGGTAGATTCCTTGCACTCATATCTGTACATCTGCCACTTATCATTTACATACATGTCAACACACCTGCTCCATTCTTTACGCACATATCTGCGCATTGGGTTCATCTTCACAGCTGCATGTTTACACTCGTCTGTACAGTGTTGGTTCTTTGCACTCACATCTGCACAGCTAGGTAATTGTTCACACACGTCTGTACAGTGTTGGTTCTTTGCACTCACATTTGCACAGCTACGTAATTGTTCACACACGTCTGTACAGTGTTGATTCTTCGCACTCACATCTGCACAGCTAGGTAATTGTTCACACTCGTCTGTACAGTGTTGGTTCTTTGCACTCACATCTGCACAGCTAGGTAATTGTTCACACACGTCTGTACAGTGTTGATTCTTCGCACTCACATCTGCACAGCTAGGTAATTGTTCACACACGTCTGTACAGTGTTGATTCTTCGCATTCACATCTGCACAGCTAGGTAATTGTTCACACACGTCTGTACAGTGTTGATTCTTCGCACTCACATCTGCACAGCTAGGTAATTGTTCACACACGTCTGTACATTGTTGATTCTTCGCACTCACATCTGCACAGCTAGGTAATTGTTCACACTCGTCTGTACAGTGTTGGTTCTTTGCACTCACATCTGCACAGCTACGTAATTGTTCACACACGTCTGTACAGTGTTGATTCTTCGCACTCACATCTGCACAGCTAGGTAATTGTTCACACACGTCTGTACAGTGTTGATTCGTCGCACTCACATCTGCACAGCTACGTAATTGTTCACACACGTCTGTACAGTGTTGATTCTTCGCACTCACATCTGCACAGCTAGGTAAATTGTTCACACACGTCTGTACAGTGTTGATTCTTCGCACTCACATCTGCACAGCTAGGTAATTGTTCACACACGTCTGTACAGTGTTGATTCTTCGCACTCACATCTGCACAGCTAGGTAATTGTTCACACACGTCTGTACACTGTTCATTCTCTGTACTCATGTCTGGATACTTGAATCCTTCTTTGCATAGGTATTTGCACATTTTGCTCATTCTTCGCGCACATTTGTACATTGTATTTTTTGCACATAACGTCTGTACACTTCGTTCATCTGTTGCACACATATCTTCATCTTTACACGTCTGCGTGCTCGGTTCACTCTTAGCACACGTCTGTACAGCTAGTTCGTCCTTTATTACAAATCTGTCTGTACGCTCGGTGCATTCTGTATACACATGCCTGCACAGATAGCTCAGTCTTTGCACACATGTCTGCACAGATAGCTCAGTCTCTGCACACATGTCTGCACAGATAGCTCAGTCTTTGCACACATGCCTGCACAGATAGCTCAGTCTTTGCACACATGTCTGCACAGATAGCTCAGTCTTTGCACACATGTCTGCACAGATAGCTCAGTCATTGCATACATGTCTGCACAGATAGCTCAGT
>JAFLJL010017829.1:35038-60843 GCA_018398815.1 Conus ventricosus | reverse complement strand
GTTCTCCCTATCTGTTTGAGTGTCTCATGCATCGTCTGTTCTCTATCTCTCTCTTCTCTCTCTCTCTCTCTCTCTTCCTCTTCCTATCGCGTTTGTTTCATTTACCTCCAATATTCAGTTTCGACTTCACATAGTTTGTGTATCTGAGGGTCCCTTGCCATTGTCCCGTGTTCCCATTCCAGATACGACGCAGGGAATTAGGGAAGGTGGCCTTTGTTGAAAAGCCATTCTCACATAGCGTCCGCCTCTCCTTCCGGGTTCGCCATTGTTTTTCCATTGGTTGGTATCCGGTCCTCTCGTCTTTCAGTTGATGGAGGTCACATTTTCGGACACCTACAGTACAAGCTTGGGAATAGACGATTAGTAAGCTTCTGAAATTTGTTGAGGGTAATTTGGAAGGGGTGCGTGCGGACTGTGTGGGTTGTGGCGGACGTGGGAAAGAGACGCGGGAGAGGACGAGAGAGCAGAGAGAGGAGAGAGGTGAGGAGGGAGAGAGAGAGGAGACGAGAGAGAGAGAGAGTCACACAGACAATTAGATATACAAGACAGAGATGGAGACCGGACAGGTTGACAGCCCCCGAGGAGAGATAGACACGAAACAGAGAGACAGATGAGACGTATATCGACCATCCATTCTGTTGCAGACATGGATCGACGTCTCTCAAATCAAAAACATTCTGCAACAAAGTGAACACAATGAATATGTGTTTTATACCGAGAGACATCACATCTAGGAAGACGAGGGGAAACATAGTGATTGTGCCTCGAAAAACTAGGGAAAAAGGCCGGAAATTGAGATGTTGATCACGACCTGGAAGATGCCCTTTGAAGGGTGACCAACTTGTTAACCAACTTCGTAGGAGGGTCACTGGAGTGACAAAGTACTTTCGACAAATAGCGCTGGTTCAATTCATTAAAGTCCGGATCTTGTGGGACGAGCACCAAAGTGGGGGCAAACAAAAACATGACTATCTCACCACACTCACCACACACCACACACACACACACAGAGATTTTATTATCTATGTTCAAGTCCACCCATCTTATTTTTACGAAAACCCCTTGTTACATACACATAAGTCATCTCATGTCAATTTTGGCCAAAATTACCCTGTTTCCAAAATTTTTAACTCGCAAACCCTCTAAAGATTGACGCAATCGTTATTTTATATCGGGGCTTACGTGCCTTGCATAAGATTTAGGTGATCGTGAAACTAAGATATTTACATTCTCGCCAGATAATTTAAAATTATGTTTTGCAAAACCTAAGTTGTAGCAAATACTATTTTAGTTACACTCACTGTGTTTGGCCGGAGACAACTTGCAGACTCTTTCACGAACAAACGCCCTTTTTGGGGATGGCTTTTTAGAAGAGAGTGTCTCTCTTAAAATAATATGACGGGCGGGGTTGTTTTCATGATTCGCTCAACTTCATATAACCATCTATTGCACCATTAGGTGTCATGTGGCTCTAATTCTAACATTAGCCCCCTCTGCCTCTCCAGGAGCATACAAGTATCTTTAGTTGTCACCTAAAACGGCAAGTGTTTTCCAGTTTTGATTACCGTGGGAGCTTCAGTAATGCTAATTGTTTTTTTTAATTTGATCGCGTTACTGATTAAACCCTGTTGCTTTAAATTCTTCGTTGTTTATGGCGCGTAAGATCTGATTCGGGCTTATCTCCTAAACCCACTATTTCTGTGTTGCGTTCTCGATCCTTTTAATTTTCTCTGTGATATAGATTGGATTACAGGCGTTCAGCTAGTTTCTTATTTAAAGTTGTCTACTAGAGCTTGTGATCTGTTTGGTTGCCATGGGCATCACTCTCTAACTGTAATCAATGTTTGTTTTTAAATACTGTGGTTGGCGAACTTTATACTCTTTTCCCATATCATTGAACCTTCCTAGGATTCTTTACTGGACCTCGCATGTATATTTGTTGTAAGCCACAGCCACAGCAGATGAACTTTTATCCGTTAAAAGGTTCAGCGTTTCTTTGTATCTTGAAGCATGTCAACAATGTCTTCGAGCATACTTAAACTTTTTTCTATACTTATTTTATCATGTGGAGATACAGCAATTCCATCTGGGTGGGTCGTCATTAGGAAATGGAGTTAACAAATTAGGTCTTATTATTCTTTTTGGGGCAGGTCAGATTATTTGACCATAATTGTTGTTTTGAAAGCCGTCTTTTGCATCTGATTTCAGACACTCTAGGGCTTTACTTAGTTTTTCAATAGCGGTCGTTCCTTTCAATACCCTTTTGGAGAATATATAATATTTTGTTCAGATTTTATTTGTATTTTTTATTGTTTTTGTAGATTGAATATGCGAGAAGAGAGATTCGCTCCCTTAGCTCTTTAACTAATGCTTCTCTGCTATTTTCTGTTCCTCGAAGGTTCTTTAAATGTCAGACAGTTTGGCTGGTGGCGATGTTAGACATCTTCTTTCCTGTTTGTTTCTTCCTACTCATTCATTGCCCTCATCAACGTCTGTAATGTTGCTCTGCATGGCCCTGTTCCCAATTTACTTTTTAGTAATAATAGTCTTAGTGAGCTATGAGTCTGTTCTAAGATGCGGCTCTTGCCTCTAGCGAAATCTCTATTGCTTTGGTATGAGTTCTCTCTCTCTTCGAGACCTCAATTTACTAATACTTTATAAGTGCTTCCAGAGAAGGCCAATTGATTTTAAATTAGCTCCTCCTACATCATATAATTACTCCCGCCTCTTTTTATAAATTATTATTTTTCTAGATATTCTTTCATGAACTAATATTTTTCGGGGATAATTCCCTGTGCAACCAAGGAAGTCTTTTGACGCATTCTCTGCAAGTGATTTACCAACGTCATAACCTTTAACTATATCCTCATTGTATACCTTCCCTAGATCGCCGGCTTCATTTGTAAAACATGTTTGTTGTAAACACGCTATTGCTATACTTAGACAAGCCAATCACAGCAGAGTGGTTAAAGTGTATTGAGAATCTTTTTTTCACTCATTTTTTATTTACTAAAAAAATAATTAAAATAATCATGAATACGAAAGGCTGTCTATGTGCTCTTTTAATCATATAATCTTTTGTTGTTAATGCTATAATAATTAAAGTTGAAGCTAGATTTGGCGAATCTTCTATCTTCCCCATGTTTGGGCGTTTTATTCTTAACAAACTTTTTGCAAGGGTAGAATAAAATACTATAAACACCATCGATAGGCACTGCATATTGAACTGCGTTAAAACTCTTGTTTTTAAAGTATTATATTATTTTGTATTGCTTTTTTTTTAATTATGGATTGTGACGAAAACTAGTAAAGTGTGTGGAGCAAGGCAGGACTACTCAGAGAACAACTGCCATAAAAGAATGTTTTTCTCTCTGGGCCGCGTGTGGAACAAACTAAAATGTATTTAGGGTTGAACTAGTATTGCAACAGATTCAACAACGGTCTTACTTGCAGACGTTGAGATGTTTACTACGCGAGGTTTCGTAGCTCAGCGAGGGTCAAAAAATGGTTTGATATGTGGGGCAGACTATGATTAGTTTATTTGTAAGTTAGTAAGTATAGATGGCGTCGGTTGATTCAGATGAGATTTAAAATTCGACTTATCCACAAGATCGGTTTTACACTACAAAGTCCCTAGAAACTCTTGCGGGTGAATTGTTTTACAGATTTGGAACTAGGCTATGTCCAATGCTTCATGGATTTATTAATTTTAATCTTATTAATTTGATCAAATAAATGTAATCGCAATAAAAAAAATGAAGCGAGAAGACCCTCAGGACATCCCGCAGGACCAGAATGTACCACAAGTGAATGTACAAGGTGACTGTACCGCAAGTGAGTATGTTACTTTGACTAAAAATCCTGGAAGTGTTGAGGCGGGCGTTAAACTGGCTGATTGGAACAACTGAGGGGGAATATATCAAAACCAATCCGCAAAACACAATTGGTTAGAGTATAATACCTTACTTGCCACAACGCCAACAAAATCCTCAATTTAAAAACATCTCAAATCACAAACAAACATAAGATGTATATTTGTATTGGGTGCTGTTGTTGTGGTGGGGGAGTTTTAGCATAAAATAATTAACAACCATAATTTGCAGCCTATGCACGAAAGCCCCCACAGTAAAAGAAGAATCCGCCTTCTGCCTAAAAAGTGCAACCTCCTGCTGTAGATCCATTTTCAATGGAATAATAGTTTTTATGAACTAGTTAAAGTTACAAGTTAAGAAACTAAATTAAATAGTACAAGTTTTGTTAGTTATAGAAAGTTCTTTTTTAAGTTAATTGCAAGTAAGTTACAAGTAAAGTACAAAAAAAATTCAAGTTCTAAGATTACAGTTCTTGTTATGTTCTTAGTAAGAGATAGTTTAGGTTCTTAAGTAAGTACTAGTTAGGTTCGTAAGTAAGTACTAGTTAGGTTCTCTTAATTTAAGTACAAACCAAAAGTTCAGGGGCCGGGCGGGGGGGCCCCCCCCCCCCGGGCGGGGGCCCCCCCCCCCCCCCCCCCCCCCGGGGGGCCCCTCCCCCCCCCCCCCCGCCCCGTCTTAGGTAATCTTTTTAAAGTTCTCATGACCCGATCAGCATATGAATAACTCAAGGTTTGACGTAAGTGTCTCATTTGGTATTGTTGTGACTAGCGATTTCTTGTTAACAGCAGTTGTGGTGACTTGATGAAGTGTTGGAGAGCAGATTAACATTTTGTTAAAAAGTACTTTGTTTTCTTTGAGAGCTTGCTTGTAGGTGTCAGTGAGTGTTCTTGTTTTTTGACAAAGGCTTTTCTTATGCTTTAGCTTTTTTCAGTACTGAGTTATGGCTAGCTACGCTGTAACATCTTTCGGTCCGCCAATTCCAAAATATGCTTTTTTAACTGTACATGTAAGTTCATTCCTACATCTTTACCAATCACTTTCTTGTTCACACTCTGTGAAATGTAATGGTCTGCGTTTGGGTAGTCGCATCTGGGTCGTTCACCATATCAACTCCTTTAGGCCACTTCTGTTTCTAATTCCTTCGTAGAAGTCGTCTGTGGGGTCGTCTTAGAATAAATGAGTCTGGTCTGTGTAAAAAAAAGGGGACTCTAGTTCTGGGTTCTGCGGTTTAAAGTAGTGTACAGAAATTCTATCATCAAGAACTTTGACAATCTCTAATACTGTAAAGACGAATAAACCACTGGCTTGTCCAACTTAAATCCTTTTTTTCTATCATATGCCAACCAAGCTGTCGTTAAATCCTTTAATGTCTTGTGAGTTAGGCTTGAGGACAATTTTATTTGCTTGGTTTTAATGTGTATATATTTTTACATCTCCTTACGTTTGTGTGGGATTTTCCTCGTCTTACCAAAACAACTGTTGTTATTACAACTTACTGAAGTCTTTTTCTGAAGCATCATGTGGCGTGACGTTCTAGTCAAGTGTTTTCTTGATGTATGGCTCCATAAAGGCTTTGTTCTACTGGTAATTATTCTGTGAACTGCTCTTTGTTTCAGTCCGTGTCTTAGGTAAAATCTGGTAGGAGTCATGTATGCCAAACATACTTAGTTTGTTTGCGATGAGTGGGAACAAGTTTAGGCGGTTAGTTGGGGTTCTTCTTTAATCTTTCTGCGGCCCTAGGGTGGTAATCGTTGTTGAGATCGTGTAGTTCATAAGGATATTCTAAAGTCTACTTTATAAGGATTATCCCTATTGGGATTTTCAGGTGGAAGTTGTGACAACATAATTAACACTGTATTAACATTATGATAGTCCTTTTTTTATTGTAAAGTTTCTAAGTGGGTGCGCGGCTCATGGCCATCCATACAGGTTGTTGCGTCCTAAGTATATTAGTTAGTTTGGGACGGTTTAGTAGGGATCATATCATCTAAATATTTGTTGTTAAGATTTGCAGTTAAGGATGGCGAGAGCCATGCTATTAGCCCCTTTGGCGTCTTCATTCATCTGAAGTGTATGTAGATCAGAAATTAAGTCAATCTTGATGTTTGTAGACTTTATAAGCATCACAGTAAGGACGGGCGCAGAGATTGTTATGTGATGTGTTTAAGCTGTAATGTTTCTATGCAGGTTAGTTCTGTAATTCGGAAAGACGCCGTGGACATTAAACACACGTCAGCTATAGTTTCTGATAATGATAGTTCGCCCCAATGGTTTGACAGTGTTAATTCTGTCAGGCTTTTCTTGGCCGTTTTCATATTCAGAATCAGTTTTGTCCCTGTGCCTATTAGTGAGATAAAAGGAAGCGCCTTCTTTCGGAGGAAGTGATTCTTCATCAAATCTTTCACTCGAGTCCATGTATTCATAAAGGATAAAATCCTTTACACTCTAAAGACGGGATCTATGTATTGTTCTGTGATTGGAAATAGTCTTGTAGTAGACTCCTCTATTATTTATCTAAACTAGCCATTAGTATGTGGGTAGCAGTGTTTCATAAAAGGATAAAACAGTCAAAGAGTTATTATGTCATGTACCTTTTCTGAAGATTGTGCAATGAAGGTAACCTCTTATATGCTGATGTCATGCTTGCATGATGAATGAGAATCGTAGCCAGCTGGTGTTGAAAGTAGATTAATGGCAGTGGTTCCATGTCTTTGGGGTAAACTCCTTAAGTTGATGATTACTATTTGTGTGCGCCAAAGCCTCCTCTAATCTTTCACTAATGTGGATCGTGGGTCCTCTCTCTGTGACGCCTAATAAATTACTCGGTTACTATCCTTTCAGTGTGTAGATGTGTATTGCGTTCTTGATCTTCAGGAGTCATAACAATGTTCTGAAAGGATTTAGTTGGTTGGATAACTGATTGCGAAGTTGTTTCATCTGCTCTTGAAATCTACCTAGCTGAGTTAGTCTCTCTGTAAATCTCTGGGCAGTGTGTGTGGCCATCTGACACTAATACAATAAGATAAGAACAGATCTGATGCGTGGGTTTATGATGGTTGGTTTTTTGTTCTTGATGTGTGGATTCATTAGTACTGCGGTTAGGAGCGATTCAAAGTCAGCATTTATAAACCATTACTCGAGCTCATTTGCCTTTTTGTGTAATATTCCTTTTAAAACTAACTTTAGGACTGGTTTAGGTGTGTGGAGTTTGGTTTCACAGTCTACAAAACCTTTTACAATGAGTTCTATGGCTGGCTGCTGAGTCTATAGTAGGGATTCTGACCAAACTTCTTAACTACAAAGCCTTGGTTTGAAAGGGTCTTGTAGTATAAGCCTAAGTCTGCTTATTGTTCTTGATTTTTATACATAATGACTCTTTTGTACTATCTGTAAACAGATCAAGTCATACTTGTTTTTCAAGTGCGGTTACACCTAAAGTAGGAGCGTTGGGAGACGATGATAGAAGGATCACTTAGCCGGCAACTAGATTGTTATACTACTGACCATTCGTATTACGTTTACGGTGATTGGTTTGTTATGCACTATTCAAATAACTCGAGATTACTTTATATACACTCTGGATAGGATATGTTCTCAAAGTTAGCTCGTGTTTGTATGCTTCTTAATTTGAAACTCTGTTTGCTGGTTTTTTGGTTTGTTTTTGTTGAACAGGTTTGGTTTTAGGGGGCCCTTATACTACCCACATATCAGCACATGTTGTCAGAATTGTATGTTTTAAGACTGCTCGTTTTTTACTCTATACTCTTTTGGAAGAGAATCTGTTAAGAATTGAAACTATAGGTTAGGAACTTTGTTTGTCTTAATCTTATTCAAGGACTGTCCCTTTTTTTTCAGACAGCCAGAACTCTCTTAACTTTGCACTCCTCAGTGCATGGTTTAAACGGTGTAAGCATGTAAGTCAGCCCAGTTAGAATCTAAAGTCGTGATAACTGATTACTTTTTTCTTGTTTTGTTGAAACCTCAGACTGCTTGTTAGTATCCTCAGGGTTATATAATCAATCAGAAACGGCCTACAAACACTTTTACTGGTGTGGTCTCGCGCTAGAATAGAATCTGGGATTTTAGAGATAGCATGTGCCACGCTTTTTCAATGAACGTTTGTAGGGGTTAAATTATGTCATGTCTCTTCACTAAACATATTGATTAATTGTTGTCACTATAAATATTTTTCTCCATCTATTAGTTTTCCGTCCTTGGTATTACTTGTGGTCGTCATTTTTTCTAAAACCAAAATATTTTCGTAAATTTAAAAAAAGAATATAGATAAAAGTAAGTAAAAACGCGCTATTTTTCATCCACCCAAGCCTCGGCCCTACACTGAAAAAGACAGTTATACCTTTTAAAATAACCACCCGCCAGCATTTTAGCTTTGTCTGAATCTCTACAGTCCTATGTTTATCACTTTGATTTGCTTTGTTAATAGTTTCACTATGATCTTTTTATATACTGTCTCTATTCATTCTCATAAAACATATTCACTTAAAATCAATGTTTAACATTTTCATTGTTTCGGTAAAATAGTTCATCACTTCTTTAAATCAGATACACTATGTTCGGGCTGCCAATTTTTTAAATCTAAAATAAATAAAAAAATTAATTGTAATTTCAAATTGTTATTTATAGTCTTTCTAATCTGTTTTTCATTAATGTTAATAGCTTCACTACTCCTTCAGGGCTGGTTGTTAGTAGAAACATCCAAAACATCCATAAAATTAGAATCCATATAATCATTTAAAATGGCAAACAATTTTATGGCCTGTGGGGTGGCCAATAATCATTGTATTTCTCTGATGGACTTCTTCACTCTTGTTTGTATATTATGTGTTTAAAAAGATACAGTTATTGATTTTTTCAAAACCTTACCCTTAACTCTTTTCTTTGCAGCCTTCCAATTCAATTTGTGTTAGTAATATAAGTAAGCTTTCTAAACTTCTATGGCTTTCCATTTTTTTTAAAACGTGAAATAAATATAAATAAAATAAGTAATTAATCCGCAGCATCCTCTCTATGCCTAGCTCTGCCCGGACAGTTCATCCGCCTCTCCTCTCTCCACACGCGCGCACAGCTGGCATGGTGAGTGGGCGAATAGGAAAAAATTCAAAATAACTTACCTGCCGGGTTCTACGAGATATTGTAGCTGTAACGACCGGCGCTATGCACCCTTCGTGGACTGTGATTTTGGAATCTCTCAACCCACTGCTAAATTTTTTAATGAAGATATTTCTTGATTATCTTGGTCTCTATCTGTCTCTGTGGTCCTTACTTCTTTTGTAAGATCCGCGTAGGAGGACTCATCCATATCTAAGATTCTAACTAGCGCGATTTTAATTATTCTAATTTTATATTTACAAATGGCGCACGCTCACAAATGTTGTTTTCGAGTTCATCATGTCAATGCATCCACAAGGTTTAACACTTGCGTACTCAACTGCCTGTCCGAAGGAGCGCGACAAGTTGTATCAGTGGTGGTGTTTGGGGGTGTGAATTCAATATTAACCGAGCCGCTGATTCTCGTAGTCGCCATTCAGTTCGGGGCGGTTAAGTCAGTTAAAACATTTTGCCTTTTTTGGGTTTAATTGATCGTTGTTGTTTGTTTTTCAATGTTTCTGTTTAATTTGCTTCAGTGTCTTCCGGCCGTGCGTAGGGGGGGGGGGGGTGGGGGTAGGGGAGTTTGGTGGGAAAAGTCTTCTATCCACTCCGTTTGACAGTTCATTCTTCGCGGGCGCCAGAGAAATCATAACCGTCTGCCTTTGTTTTGTAATTCTTCGTCTGTAATGTTAGTCTTCCTGTCTATGTTTTGATTTTTCTCTTTGCTTTCATTCCTTTATACTTTGAACAGTGTTCTTTTGCCGTGACTGAGGGGAGCTATCTTGGCAGTGGGCTTTTGTAATTTTGGACTTTATTTTTTTTTATACAGCTCTTACCCTAGCCTAGACACGGCGCCCTATACCATATTAACCAATAGGCCCCTAATGCATTTAATCGACTGGCAGGGACAGCCCCCCCGCGCGGCCCCCCGGAGTTTGGGCTTAATAGACTCAAGTAGTCTTACTAGACCCCGAACGTTCGCTAGCTACAGCCGAGAGCCAGTAATATTTTAAGAGTTTGAGTAGTGTAATGCTTTTTGCATGTATTTTGTTCTAGTTATCCTAAACTTATCCTAGTCGCTTTATCAGTTCCTTTGGTAGTTCAAAGTATTTGCTCTAACCTACCTAAAACTGTTGAACCTACCCCTTTTTTAATCAAGATTTTTTTTTTCTTTTTTAAATAATCTTAATAGATATTTTCTGGTAATCTTCTGGCCAACACTTCTGCAACAGAGTAAAACGCAAATTAAATATTCAACATTCTTAATTAAATTTAAAGTCTAAGTACTGTTAGTTTTGTCTTTGTCAACCTTTCCTGTAACCTTGTCAGATGATGCAATGGCGTTTATTTCATCTCCGTTTTTAGTACTAATCCAATTAAGGAGCGTTAGGGGGCATCCAATGGTTTCGGCCTTTATTTGTATACCTTGTTTAAGCGTATGTCTGGAAAACTAGGATCGCCCTCCCTTGGAAACATCCTCGAGTAATTCAAATAAGCCGAAATTTAATCTGTCATTTGACATATGAAGTGATTCTAGTTTTGGGGTAAATTCTAAGACGTCAGTTCTCATTCTCCCCCCCCCCACTTTGTTAAGCTAAGGACTTCTTTCTCTGTAGTACATATTCAGAACCTCGCTTAGTTATTGCAACCTGTGGGTTCTGTTGTGTTCCTGGAAACCAAGCTTACAGAAAGGGCCTGCTTCGATGCCTTTCTATATGTTTGTCGTATGTTGTTTTTATACATTGGGGCTTCGTGGTTCAAACTATAAATCTAGTCTATATTCAGGAAAGCAACGCCCCATGTATTATATCTTTTATGAAGTTTGTATTGCGTTTGCAACATCGTTGTGCCTCTTAAATTTCTTATCTCTTCTAGGTTTTGGTGTTGCTGACGGTTTTTGTATCTTTCAATTTCTGTTTCGTTTGTTTAACCCAATCATCTGTGTACTCCCAAATCTTAAACATTTCCTGGCACTTTCTCTATTTAGATCAGATGTTGTGTCTCTAGGTTGGTGCTCTACTGCAGTACCATTTAGGAGCTAGCTCCGCTTTTGGTTTTGTGCCCCGAAGACATTCTGTTTTTTAATTAATTAAATATTATAATAAAACAAATTGTATAAGCAATCAATATTAAACAATTACAATAAACAAACGTATTGAACTGGGTGGGTCAGTCCGTAAGCATAGCCTTAGCGTGCTTAGTTGTTTCTAAATGCTCTTTTATTTTTTGTAGCTCATCTTTGTCCCTTATTATATTGTATTAACTTAAACATTCTTCTCAAAACTATCTTTTGTCTTAGTGTAAATTAATACAACGATTTAACTGCCCCCGATCCGAAAGTCTTTTAAGTCGGGCTTCTGTATTTTTGAGATAAGAGCCAAACAGAAAACTAGGGCGTGACGGCCCGCTAAAGGCTTGCTTTGACAGAGGCTTTTCTATTTGTAACAATGTCTCGTTCAGATGAACAATTATCAATATTAAACAGTGTTTCAGTTCCTAAAATAGCTCTATAGTAATGTCTAAACAGTCGACTTTAGCTGTCACTAGTTCAATAGGAAATATATTTAGTACTGTCCAAATAAACTTTCCTTTCTTTGTAAGATTTGTGTGTTTATGGTTGGGGCGAATATACAATGTGCTCAGTAATGAAACCTGTTATATTGTTTGTAACAATTCATGTACGATGACAGTTTCCCAAACCCAGTAAATCCACAGCTAAGTGAAACAGTGCGGATCTTTTGGCAGAAAACTTTAATCTATCCATCTGTTTTTATTAGAATATTGCTTCTGCTTGTTAATTAGCTAGTCTTTTAACCGGTTTGCTTCAATTGTTTTAACTGGAGGCATCAAAAACCATAAAAACAATGCTTTTGTTATTGGGCGTTTCGTCCGCCCTGCTTCTTGCGATATTTAGTTGTATACATCTTGCCTATCTTTCTCCACTTCAATCTATCTGTTGTCAAATGTAGATCTAATATCTCAGCCACAGCCCATATTTACTTATTAAAGTAGTCTTCAAGCATGACTAAGAAAGGCGAAGTTTTTTTCATACGCGATCAACTGCCAGGATCCCTTTGCTAGGTCCAGGAACAACTTTCTTATTTCTATACAATGTGTGGGTGGGGGTTTAAAGTCCGCGCCCTGAAGACATCCGTCTAGACTTTGCCATATATGTACACCGATTCCACCTTCTAATTTTTGGATTATTAAAACGCTTCTGATTCTCTCTTGAATAAGTGTTGTCTCTTCGTAAATAAGAACAAAATTCTCTTTAAAGACTTTCAGAGCTGATTTAGATGTATGTTCAGAAGGTGTCTGTTTTGTTTCTGTTTTCTGTATAAGGTGACGTGCAGAACGTGTTTCATAATAAATAACTCCGGTTTACTTTTATACTTGGGTTAAGATTGTTCAGCCGTCCAGGCGTTAGTAAAACAACATCAAAATCACAAGAGTGATGTCCGCTAACGCGTATTAGCTAAAGGGTCCTTCAGACAGAACCCAACTGAAACCGCTAGGATTAAATGTCTGATATTAACGAGTTGTTCTTTTTGTGCGCCTTGGTAATATGGCATTTTGCGTCTTTAACAGTTCTAAAATCTCCCAGAGGGATGCAGAATCTGTTGCCAAATGCTTCTGCTACTGCCTCATCTTTAACAATCGTTCCTTTGCATCTCGCTTTAAGTTGTGGTTGAGGCGTTTGGGCTTTGTATTCCTGATAACTTTCATTTCCCTTTCTTTTTTTAGGTAGCCATAGTAACAGTTTATAGGGCAAAAATATCTGCCTGCTAGTAAAAAAACCATGTTTCCTCCAGTGATTTACTATGTGTTTAACGATTGCTCTGCTAACAATTAGCAAAACACAGTTGCATTAGGATCTGGACGATTGTATAGATCTTTTTGAAGATAGTTTAGCATTGACTGCGCATTATACATCGTCAGCGCAAGATCAGGAACTTGATGTTTAAATCTTGTCAGGCTGAATGTTGGATGGAGTATGTACACTAATTACTGTTGCCCTTTCTACCTTTGACCCCGTGGGGTTCTTCTCTTTTCTGTATGGGTCGAGGTCCAAACCGTATGAGTTCATTTTTTATAAAACAAAAAAAAGAATATTAAATTAAACATATGGTGAAGATTTTGACGCGTATTGAACATATTGAAGAAGAAGATGAAACAGAAACTGGGACCTTCATTGGCAAGAAGAACTTGCAGGAGCAGGTTCTTTACTACCTAGCCAAGTAAGAACGATTGCGTGAATGAAATCAATTCATTCTATGAAGATAGGGCGAGTGCTTGACCCAGAAAGTAGTTGTATCCTAACGATTTTGAGGAAGATGGTGGGCTTTTGTATATAAAAACAAGG
Organism: Conus ventricosus; assembly: GCA_018398815.1. Taxonomy (NCBI): domain Eukaryota; kingdom Metazoa; phylum Mollusca; class Gastropoda; order Neogastropoda; family Conidae; genus Conus; species Conus ventricosus. The sequence goes on along the minus strand of JAFLJL010017829.1, from coordinate 47,499 downwards.
TGCAGGAGAGAGCGCGAAGGTTACTTCAACGCAATAAACTAACAAGTTTTTAATACTAAGCACAATTAGGCGAAAACTCCCGATTGCTAAGGCAGGAACAATTATTCTTTTGAGTGTTTAGAGCCGTAGCTGTTAGGTCGTTTACAGAACTTGGGGCAAGAGTTGACAAACACAATTAAATACAGTAAACATAAACTCTTCCAAGATTTAAGCCCAACAAGCAGATGAACTAATAGCAGAAATTGAAACGAGTTTTGTGATGAGTCAGTCTGAGAAGCATTAGAAACAATTGATATTCTCATTGACTATGCGTGTTGTTCTCGTGGCCTTAAGGCTGCTTTACTAACACAATTAAGAGAAGATCTAATGCACAGCACGGCAATACTTTGTTAGGTAGATAGAAAGAGATAGAAGAAGAAAAAAATATACTCCGCTGATGCAGATGGACAACAACTTTTCTGGGGGAGAAGGAAAAGGGCTAGAATACACAGAAAATACAGGATTAATGCGGCGAAGGGAAGGGCAGTTAAAGTGATTTCTTTTTCTCAGAGGAAATCCTTGAATCACAAAGACCAGATTCCAAAGAAATCTATAAAGTGAAATAACTTTATGAAAACACTACGTTAGCAGAAGGATAAGGATTCTTTCAGAGAGAGAGGGGGATTACCAGTCGTTCAGCATATTAACGGCTGTTGGTTTGATCATCTCACACATCGGTTTTTGCTTTATTCAGGTAGTGCGCCAACATGGGGCCAGTATCGCCCGCCATCACCTCAACCTGGTAAAAGTTGTGATCTTGAAAAACAATTACTCCATCTAGCGAACATTATTAAAGAAGTTAGTGCTTCTCAAATCGTGATGCTTAATGCCTGGAAAGTAATTGGCAGGTTGTTAGGTGGGTTTTGGTTCTATCTATAGGGTAGGTGGCTGGTTATATGGCTGACCCATCTGTGGCGTTAGGAGTGCTAGTGCTGGATTTTTTGTTAGTGAAATAAAGTATGGCTAATCCTGTAAAAGTTAAAAACTCAAACAAGGTCCGTCTTTTCGCTAGATATGGCTGTCAGGGCCGAGGCACGATCAACAGGTGGGCTGCTTTAGGCTGTGGGAGCTTATAACTAGATCACTTTCTTCAGGGCTATGGTACTTTTTTTAATAATGGGATGGGGCGGCCGTTTTTGTGTTAAGCTTTGCTTGTGCCTATGTAGTGGTCGTCTCCAGTGCTTGCGGAGTTTCATTGTTATAATTCCTGTATCATGCAATCTTGTAGTCTAAGGTGATGGTAGCATGTTATAATCCTATCAAGATCAACCTTGACCTAGCATGTGCAAGAAGCGTCTTGAGACCTTTGTATGATGGCAGGCAAATCAAACAGCCAGGTGTTAATAACATCTTCTAAAATTAAACTAGAAATTGTATTCTGGCATCAAAGCCTCGGAGATGATCAACTTTGCTAGACTTGGTCTGTGCTGGTGCTCCTAATAGAACACAAACGTATGTCCGATATGGAGGTCATTGAGTCTTTGCACGCATGGCATTGTTTAACCTTTATGTTATCTAAGATATATGTTGTCAGGCATAGGGGCTGTTTTTGTTCCAATTGACCCTAATCGGTACTTGTGGGTTTGGTTGGGAAAGTGGTGTGGCCAGGGCCAGTAATCATATGATAGTCTCTATGTTCAACCCACAAATACATTGTGCCCAAACCCATGGCTGTGCGTCTAACCTTTTTGTCTAAGTCAGTTAAAGGGGTAATGTTTAAATTTCGTTGACAGATTCTTTCATATGCATTTATTGTTCATTGAGGCCTGTTAATGGAAATTAAACGCGTTGTCGTTGGGAGGGGCACTTGTAGTTCAGTTAGTATTAGTGGCTACTGGTAATAAACTTGACAGTTATTATACTGGACCTTACTACAAGTTGGGGTGTGGTTTTTAAAATGGTTTTGCCTATGAAACGCCTCAAGCCAGTGGGTGAGCAAGTAAAATGGCAAAATTTAACTGATTCTGAAAACTGACCATAGGGTGGGCGACCATGCTAATGGCTCTGTCACACTTTATTGGCGGGTATTTAAAAATTTTTAGTTAGTGGGTTTAAAGTCTGGCTTGGAAGCCATATGATTCATCTACTGCAATGGGTAAAATTCGCTGAAGTCCAAAGATTTGGGGTTATTATATCTCTTCCTACATTGTAAGTAGCATCTATCAATTATCTTTAAAAGGGTCAATTTGTTATATTAATTTTTTAAATAGTATAAAAAGGATGCGCCTCTATTATAAACCAACAAAACAACGTGTGACCCCCCCCCCCCACCCCCCCCCCCCCCCACCACCCCCCCCCCCCCCCCCAATTTAACAAACCCAATGACAATTAGGGCCGGCATATTTTAGGGTTGCATTAGAGAATTGGGGTTTTAAAGTTTGAGGGGAACATATTGTAAACGGCTCAGTATAACTGGATTAATGTTACTGGGCGAACAAGGGCATTCAAGGAAACTCATATAAACAATTCCTGATGGCTACTACAACTTTTGTTCTTTAAAAGAAAAACTTAGAGCATTTGGCATATTGTTAACTAGTAACAAGGCCAAACTTCAGAATAATTACTATAAAGTTCCCACATAATGAAGGAAGACGGAGGACACGTTCCCTAAAGGACTTGCTCGATGTTTAGGCTTCACAGCAGTGACAAAGGATTATAGATTTAGTACAAAAGAGAAGATGTTTATCAATTATAAGGCAATAATATAATCTTCGGTTTGTTCGCGGGTACCCCAATGTTGTATGTCCATTTACAAGAGTTAATAGAACTTGTGCTATGTGTGTGCTGGGCAATCCGTAAACGTTCTAAAGGTTTTGCTACAACTCGGGGGGGGGTTGCGATTATCGTTATATTCGTTTGCACGGAGCAGTCAATTTAAGAATTAAATAGCGTAATTTTAATTCATTCGGATGTAAATATAATAATCAAGTGGTAAGCCAGTTGTTTGTTCCTGATTTTATAATAGAGCTAGAAGTAGAAGAGCGTATAGAAAAGTATGGAGTGGGCTCAGTCCTGCGGGTCCAGTTAATATACAATTTCGTTATATTTAAATTAATTGTTTTAAATAGATTAATAAAGTTGTACATCTATTTAACAAGCAAAACATAGCGTGTGTTCTTAACGTACCAATTGTTACTTTGGCGGGGAGTTGTAGGATTGCCCCTTAAAGATATGGGCTCTTAAAGTTTATGTGGGCTTATGTATCTGAAGAAGCCAAAATATAACTGGATCAATATTAGTAACGGGGCGGGACAATCAAATATCTCATGTGCAAATAGTATGTTATTACAACCTTTTGTTCGTTAAAAGATGTACTTTGGCGAATATGGTATATTGTTATAATAATTAACGAGGCTAACCTCAGAATTATATACATTTCCATAGAATGAATGAAGAGGAGAGTATATTGTCCCTAAGGGCTGGCCTAAAAAATCTTAGGCTTCAACGGTTTTAGCGGAATAGTACTTATTGAATTAGTACAAGGAGATGTTTATACATTTGAAGGTAATAAAACCTCATGATTTTCTTGATGGACCCAATGTTGTATGTCCATTACAACAGTTTAAGAACAGATCTTATTGTTTGATGGCTACACGTTCTACAGTTCTAAAAGGTTTTGCCATACAATAGGGCGGGGTTTTGCGTTTATTCGTTTAATCTCAGTTGGAAAAAAAAAACAGTGAATTTAATGAACTAATTACTGGGCCTATAAATGCATTTGTATGTAAAAATATAACTAATCAAGACGGATGGCCGTTGTTTGTTCTGATTTAGTTAATGGTGATGGAAGTAGAAGAACGTTTGTAAGCCCTAATTTTTATGTCTTGGAGAGATGTAAATAGCTTTGTCACGATCACACAAATCTTCTAGACGTAAGCCCCGTTTTTTAAAATAACGAGTGCGTCATTTTTAGTGGTGTTTGCGAGGGTGTTAATTTTTTTGTGGAATACTAGGGGTTATTTTTTGGCCCAATATTGATGAGTTGGGACGTGTGTGTATGTTGAAAAAAGGGGGGAATTTCGTGCAAAATAGATGGGTGGTCTTGAAATAGAATTTACTTTTCTTCACATCACAAACCACACACAGCTCACGCACAGCAACACACACAAACACGCGTGCGCGCGCGGCACGCGCGCACGCATATGCACCGCACACACGTACATTTTTTCCACACAACATGTACACACACGCAAACATCCACACACATATGCTGTGCGCGCCATGCAGGACGCACGAACACACACTACACTCGCGCGGCGCGCGAGAGAGAGAGAGAGAGAGACGAGAGAGAGAGAGAGGTGAGAAGGAAGTGATAGAGAGAGAGAGGGAGAGACGACCGAGAGATAGAAGAGGAGAGAGAGGACAGAGTGAGAGGAGAGACAGGAGAGAGTAACAGAGAGAGAGAGAGTACCAGAAGAGAGACAGAGGGAGCATGCAAAGAGACACGAAAAGAACTCGTGTGTGTTTGTGTGGTGTGGGTGTGTGTGTGTGGTGTGTGTGTGTGTTGTGTGTGTTTGTGTGTGTGTGTGTTTTCGGAGCCGAGAGAGAGAGATGAGGAGAGAGAGTGGAGGGGAGAGGTGAGAGAGAGGAGAGAGAGTGTGAGTCAGACAGACAGACAGACAACCAGAAGACAGACAGACAGACAGGACAGACAAGACTGGACAGACTGAATGATTGAGAGAGAGATATTTACAGAGGGGGAGACAGAAAGACAGACATTAAGACAGACAGTCAGAGAGGAGGTGAAAGGAAAACCGCGGAATGTGAACGTCCTGTTTGAACTGGGTCTCCAGGGGTTGTGAGGTTTGGACTTTATGGATCATCTCTGCTGCTCTTCACAGTCGGAATTAGAGAAGAGGTTGTCTTTGTCCAGACCGATGGCATTCGCTTTAATCCTCTGCGCATACTGCGTTGGACAGATCAATCAGACGAACTCTTAATCTTGGGTGGCTTGATCTTTTTAAGTGTTCACGGATGCAACGTCTTTTTTGTTGGCATATCGGGTTCAAAAGTCAGCGGAAATGAAGTTTGAAAAATGGCTTCGAAGGTAAATGAAAGAGGAGTAAATTTAACAAAATGTCGTATGAGATATTCTAGTACAAGAAGAAGAAGAAGAAGAGAATGAAGAAGAAGTAGAAGAAGATACAGAGAGAAAGCGAGAGAGAGAGAGAGAGAGGAGAAGAGAGAGAGAGCGGAGAAGAGAGATTAGGGGCGAGAGAGAGAGAGAGAGGAGAGAGAGAGAGAGAGAAGTGGAGAGAGAAAGACAGAGAGAGAGAAAAGAAAGACTGACAGGACAGACAGACAAGAAAGATGAGAGATAAGAAAACGGAGGGAAAGATAGCTGAGAGAGTGTGTGAGGGTGTGTGTGTGTGTGTGAGTGTGTGTGTGTGTGATGTGTGAGTGTGGTGTGTGTGTGTGTGTGTGTGTGTGTGTGTGGGGTGTGTGTGTTGTGTGTGTGTGGCGTGAGTGTAGTGTGTGTGTGTGTGTGTAGTGTGTGTGTTGTGTGTGTGTGTGGGTGTTGCTGTGTGTTGTGTGTGTGCTTTTTTGCGCGCGCGGCGTGTTCATTGAACATTGATTTGTGGAGGAAGAAAAAAACAAGTGTTTCTTCTTTTTTCTTTTCTTTCTCACCCCCCCCCCCCACCACCCCTTTCTTCCTCTTTCATGCGATCTCTTTATCTTCACTCTTGAACATCGACCTCCTATTCTGGGCTTTGTGTCAGGACGATCATCATGTCTGTCTTCTTCTTATCTCTCTTACTCTTCCTTTCTATTTCCTTTGATGTCGTTCACCACCGGTGGTAGTTACGGACTTCTCCAAGTATTGTTTCTGAGGGTCTTGCCATTGTCCAGTGTTCCATTCCAGATACGAGCAGGGAATCTAGGGATAGGTGGCATTTATTGAAAAAGCCGTGCTCACTTAGCGTCGATCTCCTTCCTGAGTTTCCATTGTTTTCATTGGTGGTTACCGTTTATCGTCTTTCGTGTGATGGAGGGACACCATTGACTTGACGATGTTAAAGCTTGGGGAGCTCGATACACAGTTTCTCAATTGTGTAAGGGATAATGATGGGAGCGAGAGAGAGGAGGAAAAGATGAGAGAGGAGAATGCATTGTTTTAATGTCATTGACAGAGAGAAGAGGAGGAGAGAGGAGAGAGAAGAGAGGAGAGGAAGAGAGAGAGTGGATGAGAGAGAGAGAAGGAGAGGAGTGAGGAATGCATTGTTTATTGTCATTGTCAGAGAGAGAGAGATGAAGAGAGATGAGAGAGAGAGAGAGAATGACAAATGTTAATTTCTTGTCATTGTCATTGTCAAGAGATGAGAGAGAGAGAGATGGAGAGGAAGAGAGATGAGAAGAGAGAGAAGAGAGAAGTGGGAGTAGGAGGAGAGAGAGAGAGAGAGAAGAGAGAATGAAATGTTTACGTCATTGTCCAGGAGAGAGAGGGTCAGAGAGAGAAAGAGAGAGGAGAGAGAGAGAATGAAAATGTAATGTCATTGTCATTGTCATTGTCAAAGAGAGAGAGAGAGAGAGAGATGGGAGAGAGAGGAGAGAGGAGAGAGAGAGAGAGAGAGAGAGAGAGAGTGAGAGAGAGAAAAGAACAAATGTTTACTGTCTATTGTCGGAGAGAGAGAGATGAGAGAGAGTGAGAGAGTGATAGAGAGAGAGTGGAGAGACCGAGAGAGAGAAGAGAGAGGAGAGAGAGAAAATGACAAATGTTAATGTCATTGTAATTTGTCATTGTCAAAGAGGGAGTGAGTGAACACTGAAATTGAAATGTGTTAATTGTAATTAGCTATACAGACTCTAGAGAGAGGAGAGAGCGAAGAGAGAGGGAGAGAGAGAGAGGGAGAGAGTAGAGAAGAGAGAGAGAGAGAGAGAGAGAGACTAAGACAGTCAGTGACAGACTCAGGGCAACTAATAGCAGAAATTGAACGGTTTGATGATTGGACAGTCGGAAGATTAGAAACAATTGATGTTTCTCATTGCCTTATGCGTGCCCGTTCGAGATCTTAAGGCTGTTTTTTACAACAATAAGAGAAAAACTAATGCACAGCACGGCAAAACTTAGTAAGTTAGATAGAGAGATAGAAGAAGAAAAAAAAAAACTCGTGATGCAGATGATAACATTTAGGGCGAGAAGAAAGGCTAAAATACAACAGAAAATACAGGATTTAATGGGCGAAAGGGAAGGGCAGTTAAAACGTGATTTCTATTCTCAGGGGGAAATCTAGAATCACAAAAACCAGATTCAAAGAAACTATAAAGAGAATATTTTATGAAAACACTACGTTAGCAGAAAGAAAAAGGGATTCTGTTCAGAGAAGAGGGATTACAGTAGTTAGCATATTAACGGCTGTTGGGTTTGCTATCTCTGCACCGTTTATGCTTTAACCGGCAGTGCACCACCGGGGCCATTTGCGCCTCCAACACCCCAGCCTGGGTAAAGTTGGATTAGAAAACATTACATCATCTAGCAAACTTATTAAAGAAGTTAGCTGCCAAAGCGTTTGGATACTCTGCCTGGTTAATAGGCAGTGTTGTTAGTTGGGGTTTTGTCTACTTTTAGGTAAGGTGGTGGTTATTTGGCTGACCATCTGTGACATTTAGGAGCGTTAGCTGCCGGATTAATTTTTAGTGAAAAAAAGTATGGCTAATCCAGTAAAAGTTAAAACACAACAAGGGCCGTCTTTTCGCTAGTATGGCTGTCAGTGCGAGGCAGATCAACGGTGGGCTGCTTTCTGGCTGTGGGACTCTTATAACTAGATCACATTCTTCAGGGCTAGGTACTTTTTTTAAAATGGATGGGGGCGGGCCTAGTGTTTAAAGCTTTGATTGTGCCTAAAGTCCTTGGTCCGTCTCCAGCTAAGAGATTTCATTGTTATAATTCTGTTCAGCCAATTCTGTAGTCTATAGGTCCAGATGTAGCATGTATAATTCTAACAACAAAGTCAACCTTTGAACGCTAGCATGTGCAAGAACGTCTTGATACTTTGTAATGCTGGCAGGCATATCAACAGCAAGTTTAATAACATCTTCTAAATTAACTAGAGATTGTTTTCCATCTGGCATCAAAAGCCTGTAGATTGATCAAACTATGCAGACTTGGTCTGTGCTTGTGCTCCTAATAGACACATACGTATGTCCGTATGGAGTCATTGAGTCATTGCACGCATGGCAAATTGTTAAAAAACCTTTACATTACTAAGATAAATGTTGTCCAGCGCATTCGGGTGTTTTGATCAATTGACCCTAATCGAACTTGTGCGTTGGTTGGAACGAGGTGAGCCAGGCAGTAATCATAATCTATATACTTATGTTCACACCACAAATACAATGTGCCCAACCCATGGCTGTGGTCCTAACTTTTGTCTCGTCTAAAGTCAGTTAAAAGGGTTTAAATGTTAAATTCGTTGCAGATTCTTTCATATGCATTATTTGTTCATTGGCTGTTAAATGGATTAAACGCGTTTCGTTAGAGGGGCACATGTAGTTCAGTTAGTATTCGTCTGTACTGTTTAAAAACATGAAAGTTATATACTACCTTACAAAAGATTGGGTGGATTAAATGGGTTTTGCATATGAAACGCCATCAGCCAGTGGTTTGCGCAGTAATGGCAAAATTAACTGATTCTGAAAAAGACCATAGGTGGGACGCCATGCTAATGGCACCTGTCACACTTATTGGCGGATTTAAAATATTTAGTTAGTGGGTTTACAAGTCCTGGCCTTGAAGCCATTGATTCATCTACTGCAATGGTTAGATTGCTGAAGGTCCAAAGAAATTTGGTGGTTAAAACTCTCCTACATTGTAAGTAGCACTTTCATATATTTAAAAGGGTCAATTTTTTATATTAATTTTAAAATAGTTATAAAAAGGATGCGCATCTATATAAACCCAACAAAACAAACGTGTGGTCTTACAAACCCAATTTGACAATAAGGCGCGGCAATTATCAGGGTTGCCCTTAGAGAAATTTGGGTTTAAAGTTTTATGTGGCTAACATATCTGAAAAGCCTCAGATTAATGGATTTAATGTAATGGCGAACAAGGCAATCAAGTAACTCATATAACAATACCTGATGGCTACTACAACTTAGTCTATAAAAGAAAAACTTAGCGAATTTGGCATATGATAACAATTTAACAAGGCAAACCTCAGAATTACATAAATATCCCACAAAAATAAAGAAGAGATACACTTTCCTAAAGGACTTGCTCGAATTTAGAGCTTTTCACAGCAGTGACCAAGATTAATAGATTTAGTACAAAGAAGATGTTTATCAATTTAAAAGGCCAATAAAACATTCTGATTTTCCCTCGTGAACCCAATGTTGTAAGGTCCATTTACAAGAGTTAAGAACATGTGCTAAATTTTTGCTGGCAATCCGTCAACAGTTCTAAAAGGTTTTGGCTACCAACTGTGGCGGGGTTTGCGATTATCAGTTATAAACTTTTGCCGGAGACAGTCAATTTAAAGAATTAAATAGCGTAAATATAAAATCATTGGATGTAAAAATAACTAATTCAAGAAGGAAGCCAGTTGTTTGTTCTGATTTATTAATAGAGCTAGAAGTAGAAGAGCGTATTAAAAAGTATGGAGGGCTCAGTCCCGCGGACGTTAATAACCCTTCGTTATATTTAAATTAATTTTAGTTAAAATATATATAAAAAAGATGTACACTATATAACCAAGCAAAAACAACGTGTGTTCTTAAACGTACCCCAATTGTTAATTGGCGCGGAGTTGTAGGATTGCCCTTAAAGAAATTGGCTTTAAAGTTATGATGGGCTAACGTATCTGAAGAAGCCCAAAATAACTGATCAATATTATAACGGGGGGGGGTCGGGCAATCAAATTACTCATGTGCAAATAGCTGATGGTTATTACAACTTTGTTCGTTAAAAGAATTCACTTGGCGAATATGGTATATTGTTAACAATTAACGAGGCAAACCTCAGAATTACTATACATTTCCCACTCTAAGAAATGAAGAAGTAATACTTTCCCCTAAGGGCCCTGGCTAAAATCTAGGCATCCACGGTAGCGATTAGAACTTAAAGATTTAGTACAAGAGAAGATGTTTATAAATTTGAAGGTAATAAACCTTCTGATTTTCTTGTGAACCCATGTTGTATGTCCATTTACCAACAGTTAAGAACATATACTAATTTGTTTGATGCTACCACGTCTACAGTTCTAAAGGTTTTGCCATCAACTAGGGCGGGTTTTTGCGATTATCGATTTAATCTCAGATGGAAAAAAACAGTGAATTTAAAGAACTAATTAATGGGCCTATAAATTCCATCAGATTGGAAAAATAACTAATCCAAGACGGAAGGCCAAGTTATTGTTTGTTCTGATATTAATGTTGCTGGAAGTAGAAGAACGAAACTGTAAGCCTCTTATTTTTATGTCCTTGGAGAGAATGTAAATTCTTTTGTTCACGATCACCAAATCTATCTAGCACGTAAGCCCACCCGATTTAAAATAACATTGCGTCAATTTTTAGAGGGTTTGCGTGTTAATTTTTTTGTGAAACAGGGTTAATTTTGGCCAAAATTGACATGAGATGGACTGATGTGTATGTGAAAAAGGGGTTTTTTCGTGCAAACTTAAGATGTGGTTTCTTCAACAAAGAATTTAACATTCCTCTCACCACACACACACGACACACACGCACACTGCACACGCACACACACACACACACACACACACGCGTGGCGCGCGCAGCACGCGCGCACGCATGCAACGCACACACGTACAATTTCACACACACACATGTACACACACGCAAACACACAACACATATGCGTGCGCGCCCATGCATGCAACGCACGAGACACACACCCACCCGCGCGCGCGCGGCGCGAGAGAGGGAGAGAGAGAGAGAGAGAGAGAGAAGAAGGAGAGAGAGAGAGAGAGAGACAGAGAGATAGACAGAGAGAAGAGAGACAGAGAGAGAGAGAGAGACAGAGAGAGAGTAACAGAGAGAGAGAGAGTAACAGAGAGAGACAGAGAGCATGCAAAAGAAAAAGAACGTCTGAGTGTGTGTGTGTGTGTGTGTTGTGTGTGTGTTGTGTGTGTGTGTGTGTGTGTGTGTGTGTGTGTGTGTGTTTCGGAGAGAGAGAGAGAGAGAGAGGAGAGAGAGAGAGAGAGAGAGAGAGAGAGAGAGAGAGAGAGAGAGACAGACAGACAGACAAACAGACAGACAGCAGACAGACAGACAGACAGACTGACCAGATAGAGAGAGAGATATATACAGAGAGGAGACAGACGACAGACATACAGACAGACAGACAGAGGAGGAGAAAGGAAACATCCGCAAGTGAACGACCTTTTGAACTGCGTTCTCCAGGGGTGGTGACGTTTGGACTTTATCGGATCATCTCTGCTGCTCTTCACAGACGGAATTTAGAGAATAGGTTGTCATTTTTGTCCAGACCCGAAGCCTTCCGGCTTAATCCTCTGCGAATACTGCGTTGGACATATCAAAACAGAACGAAAACGACACCCTCTTCCATCTGGGTGGCTTGATCTTTTTTAAGATGTTCACGAAGCACGTCTTTTGTTGGCATCTCGGGTTCAAAGTCAGCGGCGAAAAGTTTTTGAAAATGCTTCGAGTAACTGAAAGAGGATACATTTAAACAAAATGTCCGTAGAGATATTCTAGTACAAGAAGAAGAAGAAGAAGAAGAAGAAGAAGAAGAAAAGAAAAGTAAAGAAGAAACCAGAGAGAAAGAGAGATAGAGAGAGAGAGAGAGAGGAGAGAGAGAGAGTAGAGAGAGAGAGGAGAGAGAGAGTAGAGAGGAGAGAGAGAGAGAGAGGAGAGAAAGATAAGAGAGAGAAAGAAAGAACAGACATACAGAACAGACAGTAACACAGACAGAGAGAGAAACGAGGGAAGATAGAGAGAGCACGTGTGTGTTTGTGTGTGTGTGTGTGTGTGTGGTGTGTGTGTGAGTGTGAGTGTGTTGTGTGTGTGTGTGTGTGCGTGTGTGTGTGTGTGCGTGGTGTGTGAAGTGTGTGTGTGAGTGTGGGTGTGTGGATGTGTGTGTGAGTGTGTGTGTGTTGTGTGTGTGTGAGTGTGTGGGTGTGTGTGTGTGTTGGTGTGTGTGTGTGTGTGCTTGCGAGGCGCGCGCGTGTTTCATTAACATATGAATTAGTGAAGAAACAAGTGTCTCTCTCTTTTTCTGTCTTACTCACCCTCCGCCCCATTCACTCCCACCCCCCTCCTTTCCTCTTTCAATCCGCATCTCCTTTCTATCCATGCACTCTTGCCTACATCGACCTCCCTATCTGGCTTTGTGTCTGTCTAACGATTCATCATGCGTCTCTTCGTTATCTCTCTTCCTCTTTCCTCTTCCTATTTCCTTTGATGTCGTATCACGTGTGGGGGTCAACTCACCGGTGGTATATACG
>JAFLJL010017829.1:25000-26538 GCA_018398815.1 Conus ventricosus | reverse complement strand
CTTCTCTTCTACTCTCCCTTCGTCCCGTATTGGAATCTTGAATAGGAATTTTAACCCTTTAGTAAGACAGATGTTTAATGAATTACGTCATGGAATGGTCACGCAGCCGACAATGGCCCCCGAAATGTCGGCCACAGGAAGATGACTAGATACAGATGTCCCGATTTCTTGCTGTCTTGAGGACCAGAGATTAAGAGGTTATTGATCGAGTGATTAAAGACGATGCTAGATGCTAGATGCTAGTGAACACACACACACACACACACACACACACACACACACACACACACACACACACACACCTCACACACACACACTCACACACACACACACACACACACACACACACACCACACACAACACACCACACACACACACACACACGTTCTCTCACTATCTTCCCTCCGTTTCTCCGCACGTCTCACAACACACACACACACACACACCACACACACACACACACAACACACACACACACACACACACACACAAACACACACTTTATATATACTGGTAAGTATTAACCCCTTTCCCCCAAATGACATGTAGATGATTTGAGAGATAGGAAGTACGAATTGCATATAAATTGAATGTGAATATTTTTTGTAATGAAATTTTGCTTTTACAAAAAAAAAAAAGAAAAAAAAAAAAAAAAAGGACAACGTGAATATCTGCATCACAGCGAATTATTTCTTCTGCTGACATACATTTCCTCGACGAGTTGTATTCCAAGAAATCGATTTCAGCATACTCTTTCTGCTTTAATATTAATTGACACTTTTGAATTCATTCAAAGAAAGACTACAGTAATTTCAAACATGCGAAGATACACGGGTTTAAGATGACATTTTTTTCAGTAAATTTGCCGTTTGACAATAATTATCTAACTTTGATTTAAATCAATGACAAAAGAGTGCTGATCTTGCTAGATTTTTGCTTTTCATGGGATCGAAGGTGCGCGACGACGTAGGAGATATGGGATGGATTTTAACAAATGTAGGATGGCGGTTGGGGCAGGAGGTGGGGTAATGGGTACGACGGGGGGAGGCGGGGGGGGGGGGGGGTACGGAGGGTGATGGAGGCAACGTCCAAAACAAACAAACAAATGAGAGAGTGTTACCTCCACTCACACACTACTTTCTTTCCCTTCGCCTATAACTACATGGAACCTTCCAGGTGTAATTTCAGGCCACGTGTCTGGAGGGAGTCAAAGTCACAGCACGGAATAGATTGTGGCAGACGACAATAGCTATCAGCCACAGGAAGCGACAGGAAGATGACTGGGATACTGATGGATACTGATGCTCTGCGTTTATTTCCCCTTGCAGACCCTATCTCTCCCATCGTCCCATGAAAAAAACAAAACAAAACAAAGCACACAACAAAATCAAATCATAAACAACAGAATGAAAAACTATAACAAACAAAGAAGAAGAGAGAACAGCAGAGAAAGAAAGACGAGGAGATGGATGTCAGAGGATGGAAGAGGATCTATCATGGACAAATTGTCTTTTCTGCCGTTGGTTTGAGTTTGTTTT
>JAFLJL010017829.1:0-20000 GCA_018398815.1 Conus ventricosus | reverse complement strand
CTCTCTCTCTCTCTGTTACTCTCTCTCTGTCTCTCTCTCTCTTCTGTCTCTCTCTCTCTGTCTATCTCTCTGTCTTCTCTCTCTCTCTCTCTCTCTCTCTCTCTCTCTCTCTCTCTCTCTCTCTCTCTCTCTCGCGCGCGCGCGCGTGTGTGTGTGTGTGTTCGTGCGTGCATGCATGGGCGCGCACGCATATGTGTGTGTGTTTGCGTGTGTGTACATGTGTTGTGTGTGAAAATGTACGTGTGTGCGTGCATGCGTGCGCGCGTGCGCGCGCGCGCACGCGTGTGTGTGTGTGTGTGTGCGTGTGCGTGTGCGTGTGGTGTTGGTGTGTGTGTGTGTGAGAGAATGTAAATATCTATGTTCAAGACCACCCATCTTATTTTGCACGAAAACCCCCCTTTTTCACATACACATCACGTCCATCTCATGTCAATTTTGGCCAAAATTAACCCCTGTTTCACAAAAAAATTAACACGCAAACCCTCTAAAATTGACGCAATCGTTATTTTAAAACGGGGGCTTAGTGCTAGATATGGATTTTGGTGTCGGTGAAAAAAGATATGTACATTCTCTCCAATGACATAAAAATTAAGGGTTACAGATACGTTCTTCTACTTCCAGCACCATAATAAATCAGAACAAACATACTGGCCTTCCGTCTTGATTAGTTATTTTTATACTAATGAATTTTATAGGCCCATTTATTAGTTCTTTAAATTCACTGTTTTTCAAACTGAGATTAATCGTATATCGCAAAACCCCGCCCTAGTTGATGGCAAATCCTTTAGAACTGTAGACGGGTAGCCAATTGCCAACAAACAAATTAGTAATCTGTTCTTAACTGTTGTATAATGGGACATACACATGGGTTCACAAGGGAAAAATCTGAAAGGGTTTATTACTTCATAATTTAGAAAATCTATCTATAGTACTAAATCTATAAGTTCTATCGCTACCGTGGAAGCCTAAGATTTTAGCCAGGCCCTATAGGAAATTTATACTCTCTATTTCTTCTAGTGGGAAATGTATAGTTTTCTGAGGTTTGCCTCGTTAATATGTTTAACAATTTTACCATATTCGCCAAGTACTTCTTTTAACCGAACCCCAATTGTATAACCATCAGTATTTGCCAGAGTTATTTGAGTGCCCGGGCCAGTTACTTATATTGATCAAGTTATGTTGGGCTTCTTCAGATACGTTAGCCCACATATCTTTAAAAGCCAATTTCTTTAGGGGCAACCTACAACTCCCGCGCCTATTAAACATTTGGGACGTTATGGAACACACGTTGTTTTGCTTGGTTTTTATAGATGTTACATCTTTTTTATAACTATTTAAAAAAATTTATTTAAATTTAATCGAAAGTGTTATTAACGTCGCGCGACGTGCACTCCATACTTTTCTAATACGCTCTTCTACTTTCTAGCTTATTAATAAATCAGAACAAAACTGGCTTCTTCTTGATTAGTTATTTTTACATCCATTGAATTTATATTTTACGCTATTTAAATTCGTTAAATTGGACTGTCTCCGTCTAACGTATTTAAATGATAATCGCAAACCCCCGCCCCAGTGGTAGCAAAACCTTTTGAAGTGTTTCGACGGATGGTCAGCAAACCTCAATTAGCACAGGTTCTTAATCTCTTGTAAATGGTCATACAACATTGGGTTCACGAGAAAATCAGAAGTTTTATTGCCTGTATAATTGATAACAATTTCTCTTGTACTTAATCTATTAATCTTTTGTCACTGCTTGGAAGCCTAAATATTCGAGCAAGTCCTTTAGGGAAGTTGTAATCTATTCTTTCTTTTTGTGGGAAATTTATAGTATTTCTGTGTTTGCCTTGTTAATTGTTAACAATATGCCAAATTCGCTCTAAGGTTTTCTTTTAAGAACAAAAGTTGTAGTAGCCTTCGGTATTGTTATATGTGTAATGGTTGCCTTGTTCGCCTTTACATTAATCCTGTTATTATGAGCCTTTTCAGATTTGTTAGACCAAATAACTTTAAACCCAATTTCTCTAAGGGCAACCCTTATTTGCCCGCGCCCTTATTGTCAATTGGGTTTGTTTAGAACACACGTTTGTTTTGTTGGGTTATATAGATTGCGCAATCCTTTTTTAACTATTAAAAAATAATATAAAAAAATGGAACCCTTTTAAATATCTGAAAGTGGATTACAATGTTGGAGGGTTTTATACCCCAAATCTTTAGGACTTCAGCAATTTATTACCTACTCCTTTTGAAGTATAGATAGAGATTTCATTTGGCTACTCCAAGCCATGACCTTTAAACACACTATACTAAATATTTAAATCCGCCATAAGGAGTGACAGAGTGCCATTAGCATGGTCGTCCCACCTTTGGTCCTTTTTTCAGAATCAGTTAATTTTGCCATTTACTGCGCAACCACTGGCTGTGGCGTTTCATATTGCAATCCATTTAAACACCCCAATCTTTTAGTAAGGTCAGTATATAAACTTTACATGTTTTTACCAGTACAGACGAATACTAACTGAACTACAGTGCCTTCCCTAACGACAACGCGTTTAAGCCATTTATCAGCCAATGAAAACAATATGATATGAAAGAATCTGACATCGATTTAACTTTAACCTTTAAACTGACTTTTGGACAAAAGTTAGTCCTCAGCCATGGGTTTGGGCACAGTGTATTTGTGGGGGGAACATAGAGGAATAATATTTAATGATTAATGGCGGCCAAACCTCTTTCAACAAACGCCCATGTTCGATTAGGGTCAATTGACTGAAAACACCCTAATGCATGGACAAACATTTATCTTGTTTAAAAGTAAAGGTTTAAAAAATGCCATGCGGGCAAGACTCAATGACTCCTTTACGGACATACGTTTGTGTTATTTGGTGAACCAGCTCAGAACATAGTCTTGCATAGTTGATCAATCTACAGGCATGATGCAGAATACAATTTCTAGTTAATTTAGAAGATGTTTTTAAACTTGCTGTTGATTTGCATGCCAATTACAAGGTATCAGCGTTCTTGCACTTGTAGGTAAAGGTGGACTTTGTTTGTTGGATTATACATGCTACCATCTGTCCTAGACTACAGATTAGCATGATACAGAATTATAACAATGAATGAAATTCATAGCTGGAGGACGACCTAAGACTTAGGGCACAATCAAAGCTTAATAACACAAGGCCCGCCCCATCCATTTTAAAAAAAAGTACCTAGCATGATAGAAAGTGATCTAGTTATAAGCGTCCACAGCCAGAAAGCAGCCCACATGTTGATCTGCCTCGCCACCTGACAGCCATTACTAGCGAAAGACGGCCCTTGTTGTGTTTTTAACTTTTACTGGATTAGCCATATTTTTTTCACTATAAATTAATCCAGCAGCTAGGCAACCTAACGCCCACAGATGGTCGCATATAAACAGCAACTCTACCTTAGTAGACAAACCCAACTAACAAACACTTGCCATTATTCCAGGCAGAGCTATCAAGCGCTTTAGCAGCTATCTTTTTAATAATTGCTAGATGGTGTAATTGTTTTCTATCCTCACTTTTACCAGGTTGACGGTGTTGGAGGCTTACTGGCCTGTTGGCGCACTACATGTTTTAAAGAATAAACGAGTTGTGGAGATAGCAAACCAACAGACGTTAAATTGCTAACTACTGTTTAATCCCCTCGTCTCTGTACTGTATCCTTATTCTTTCTGCTTACGTAGTGTTTTCATAAAGTATTCTCTTTATTGTTTCTTTGAATTGGTTGTTTTGTGTTCTAGATTTCTCTGAAGAATAGAAATAACGTTTAAATGCCCTTCCCTTCGCCATTAAATCCTGTATTTTCTGTTGTATTTAGCCTTTTTTTCGCCCTAAAAATTGTTGTTTCATCTGCATCAGCGAGTTTATTTTTTTCTTCTTCTATCTTTCTATCTAGCTTACTAAGTTTGCCGTGCTCGTGCATTAGTTCTTCTCGTATTGTTGTAAAAGCAGCCTTAAGGCCTCCTCGATCGTGACGCAATAGGCAATGGTGATTCATAATTGTTTCTAATGTTCTTCTCTGACTGTCTCATCATCAATCTCGTTTCATTTCTGCTATTAGTTCATCTGCTGGTTGGCTTAATTCTTGATGAGGTTGTTTGTTTTTTAGATTGTGTTGGCAAACTCTTGCCCCCAAGTCTGTAAAAGACTAACAGCTTCGGCTCTAAACTCTAAAAGGTTTAATGTTTTCTGCCTTAGCAATAGGGAGTTTTCGCCTTATTGTGGCTTAGTTTTTAAAAACTTGTTTGGGTTTTGCGTTGCCCCCATGGAAGTAAACCTTCGCGCGCTTCTCCTGCACCTGTTTTTATATACATAATGCCCTCCATCTTCCTCAAAATCGTTTGGATACTACTTCTGGAGCTCTCGCCCTATGCTTTATAGAATGATTGAATTCTTTCTCGCAATAGTGCTTGAAGTTGGATAGGTTGTAAGAACCTGCTCCTTCAAGTTCATCTTGCAAGGGAGGTCAGTTCTGTTTCATCTTCTTCTTAATAGGTCCAATTCGCGTAAAATCTTCAGCCATATTTTTTATTTATATTTTTTTTTGTTTTATAAAAAATGTACTCATACGGTTGTGACCTCGCACATACAGAGAAGAGAAGGATCCCACGGTGTAAATGGTTTAAGGCAGACTGTAATTAGTGTTAAATACTCCATCAACAGTTCAGCCTGGACAAGATTTAACAGGTCTAGTTCCCTGATACTTTGGCGCTGACGATGTTAAATGCCAGGCACTGCTAAATATCATTCAAAATAGATATTACATCGTCAGTTCCTATTGCTGCTGTTGTGCTAATTTAAGGCAGGCAATCGGTTAATCACATAGTAATCAAACTGGAGGGAAAAAGGGTTTTTTTAATAGGGCGAGGCAAGATATTTTTGCCTATATTCTGTTCTATGGATACATAAAAAAGAAAGGAAAGAGAAAGTTATAAGGGTATACAAAGCCCAAACGGCCTCAAAAAGCAAAGATCTAAGCGTGAGGATGCAAAGAACGATGTTATAGTTGAGGCTAGTAGCAGAAGAATTTGGCAACAGATCTGCATCCCCTCTAGATTTTGTAACTGTTAATGACGCATATGCCATATACCAAGGCGCATAAAAAGAAAACTTAGTTTGTTCAGAATTTAATCCTAGCGGTTCTGTTGTTCTGTCTGAAGTCCCTTTAGCATCATACGCGGTTTAGCGACATCTCTCTTGAGTTTGATGTTGTTATAACCTGACGGAGGTAGAACAATCTTAACCCAGTATAAATGTAAAACGGTTATTTATTATGAAGGAAACGTTATGCACGCCATTACAGAAACAGATACAAACGAGACACTCTCTGGAACCTACATCTAATTCAGGCTCTGAGTCTTTAAAGGGAATTTTGTTCTTATTTACTGAAGAGACAACTCCTTTTCAGAGAGAATCAGAAAGGCGTTTTATAATCAAAAATTGAGAAGGTTGGACGGGGTAATTAATGGCACGTATGACGGTTGTATTCAGCGCGCGGACTTTTACCCCACCACACTTTGATGAAATAAGGAAAGTTGTTCGCTGGACATAGGCAATGGATCCTGCAGTTGATCGCGTATGTAAAAACTTGCCTTTATGATGTAGGCTGAAGACTACTTAATAAGTGAATATGGGCTGTGGCTGGATTTTAGATCTACATTTGACAAAAGATTGTTTTTTCTCTTTGGAGTGGAGAAATGGAATAGGGCCAGAGGGTATACAAATAAAATATCGCAGAAAGCAGACGGAAAAACGCCCCAATAAAATGCATGTTTTTTGGTTTTTGATGCTCAGTTAAACATTTGAAGAAAACAGGTTTAAAAGACGAGGCTTATTAAAATGCAGAAGAAATAATTCTAATTAAAACAGATGATAGTTTAAGTTTCTGCCAAATAGATCCGCGCACTGTTCTCTTTTCGGTGGATTAATGGGTGTGGGAATTACTGTCTTCGTTACTTGTTGTTACATAACATTATTACAGGTTTCATTACGAGCACAATGATATTTCTGCACAACAATTTAAGCACAAACACAAGTCTTACAAAGAAAGGAAGTTTATTTTGGAAAGGAGATATATTTCTAGTTGATCTAGTGACAGGCTAGCGGACTGTTTAGAACAATTTCTATAGGTCTATTTGAGGAACTGAAACACTGTTTATTATTGTGTTTGTTCAGCTGAACGAGGCATTTTTAAAAAAGAAAAGCTCTGTCAAAGATAGCCTTTAGCGCCCGTCACGCACTAGTTTCTGTTTTGGCTCTTTAACTCAAAATACTATGCACGTCTTAAAAGACTTGCGATCGCATTTAAAATCGTTGTATTATTTTACACTAAGGACAAAGATAGTTTTGAAGAATGTTTAAGTGAAAAATATATAATATGGGACTAAGATGAGCTAAAAAAATAAAGAGCAGTTAGAAACATCTAAGCACTCTAAGCTATGATTACGGTCATGACCCCCAGTTCAATACGTTTGTTTATTGTAGATTGTTTATATGATTGCTTATACCCCATAAAAAAATTTTCGTTTATTATAATTTTTTAATTATATAAGAATGTTCGGGCGGGCAGAACAGAAACCAAAAGCGGAGATAGTCTCCTAAGTGTACAGCAGTAGAGCTAAGCTTGAGATGACACATACTGAGTTTGATCTAATAGGAGTGCCTGGATATGTTTGTGGATTATTTGAGTACACAGATGTTGGGGTTTACAAACGTACAGAAATTGAAGACAAAAAACGGCAAGCTACATACTACCCTAGAAGAGATAAGGAAATTCATGAGCAAACGATTTGGCAAACGCGATACAAACTTGCATAAAAGAGAGAATACTTGGGCGTTTGTCTGAATTTGACTAGAATTTAAAGTTTGAACTACGAAGCCCCAATGTTTTCTACGATAGAAAAACAAATTTTAGGAAAGGATTTGAATTGCTGGGCCCTTTATTGTTAGTTGGTTTCCAGGAAACACAACAGAAAAAAAAGGTTGAAATAACTAGCAGTTCTGAATATGTTTGCTACAGAGAATGAAGTCCTTAGCTGAAGTGGAGAATGAGACTGTCGGCTTAGAATTTACCCCAACGCTAGAATCACTGCCTAGGCAAATGACGATGATTTTTCGCTTATTTATTACTCCGAGGGAGGGCAATCTAGTTTGCCAGAACATACGTTTATTAGAGGCATACAAATAAAGGCTGAAAACTTGGATGCCCCTTTTAAGCTCGTTATTGTTATTACTAAAAACGGAGATGAAATAAACGCCTTGCATCATCTGACAAGGTTACTGTGATGGTTGACAAAGACAAACTAACAGTACTCGACTTTATTTTCATTAAGTTTGTTGATTTTATTGCGTTTTACTCTGTTGATGAAGTGCTGCCAGAAGGATTACTAAGAAGATATATATAAGATTAATTAATAAAATAATCTTGATTAAAAAATGGAGGTTCAACAGTTTAGGTTAGAGCAAATAACTGAACTTCAAAAGGAAATAGAAAGCGACTTGGATAAGTATAGAGTTACTAGAAAGAAATATGCTAAAGCTTTAAATACTCTTTCTTATGTAATTACTGGCTCATCGGCTGTAGCTAGCGTAAGTGCGGGGTCTAGTGTTACTCTTTTAGCCACCGGGGCCGGGGCGCCGGCCTCGTTAGCATTAGGGGGCCTTGGTTTAGGTTTAGGCGCCGTGTCTATGTTGTAAGTGCTGTTTTAAAAAAATTAACTCCTAAATTACAAAAGCACACTGCCATTGTAGCCCTAGCATCGGCAAAACTCTGTTCATTAAGATTAAGAATAAGCAAATCATTACAGGATGAAAACATTACAGACGAAGAATTTCAGAAGCTTATGGCTGACGGCGATGATTACAGACGCAAAAATTGAACTTCAAAAAGAGTGGAGAAAGACTTTTACTTCGCGCAGGTAGACACTGATGCAATTAAACAGAACATTGAAAAACAAACACACGATCAATTAAACCCAAAATAGGCAAAATGGTTTACTGACTTAACCGCCCCAGACTGAATGGCTGACTACGAGAATCAGCGGCTTCGGTTAATATTGATTTCACCCCCACCACCACCACTGATTCACTTGTCGCCGGCCTACACAGGCAGTTGAGCCACTGATATTGATCGCAAGCCCAGAGACGTCGCTGCTAGGTTAGCGCATGTTAGTGAGGGTTTTTTGTCACTGTATTTCCGGTGAAAAACATTTTCGCGAATAGTTGACCTAATTCCGCTTCTGAAAATTTTGTTAAACGGAAGTACCGTGACGGAAATTCCCACTGCACATGCGCTAACCTCATTAACATGATGAAATCGAAACAACATTTGTGGTTACGATGGGGTTAACCTTAGGGGATGCATTAACTTGATAAAAATTCAAAAACAACATTTGTGGTACGCATGTGCAAATTTTAAAAATTTTGGGGTTAATGAAATCCTGGGCCCCATGGACGAACACCCCCCCGGGCCACCCATCAAAAACCCAGCCATAAACCCAAAGCCACCCCTCAACTGCCACCCTTTCCCAAAAAAACCAAAACCGTCAACAAGGGAAAGAGTTTTTTGTTTCTTAAAAGCGTTGCGACCATTCGGAATTTAAACCCCGCTGCGTTAAAGGCCCCCCTTTTAAAAAAAAAAAAAAAACGAATTCTTTAAAATTAAAAAGAAAAAAAGTAAAAAGCAAAAAAAAAAAAATAAGGATTTTACAAAAAAAAGTAAGGACAAGGGGAACCCAGATAGCCCCAATTTTTAAATCAAAAAATTTTCTTCTTTAAAAAAAAATTTGGGCCGTGGGTTGTGATTCCCCAATAAACACCCGACTAAAGGGCTTTAACCCGCCGGCTTTACGCGTAAATATTCTTTTTTTAAAACCCCAAGCAGGTAAAATTGTTTTTTTCCTTTTCGCCACAAAAAATGCGCTGCAGTGCGCGCGTGTGGGAGAGAGGAGAGGCGGAAAAGGGGGGCAGAGAGAGGCATAGAGAGATGCTGGGGGATTTTTTAAATTTTTTTTAATTTTTTTTTTTTAAATTTCCGTTTGAAAATAAACCCAGAAGGAAGTTAAAAAGCTTATTTATATATTCACAAGTTAAATTGGAAGGGCTCATAAAAAGGGTTTTTAAGGGGGTTGGTTTTTGGAAAAATCCAATTACTGATTTTTTTTTAAATCACAAAAAAAATTATACAAAAAAGAGTGAAAAAGTCCATCAGTAAAATACAAGATTTTTGGGCCCCCCAAGGTCATAAAATTGTTTTCCCTTTTTTAAATTAAATTATTGGATTTAATTTTAGGGATGTTGTGGATGTTTTCACAGCCCTGAAGGAGTAGTAGCTATTATTTTTAAATTGAAAACATTTGGGAATTTTAAAATTATTTTTTTTATTTATTTTAGTTTTAAAAAAATGGCTGCCGAATTAGTGTATTGATTTAAAGAAGTTTTTTTTAATTTTTAAAACGGAAAGGGAAAGCGTTCAAACCATTGATTTTGTAAATTTTGGGTTTTTTGAGAAGATGTAAAAAAATATAAAAAAAGTTTTTGTAAACTTTTTTGCCCAAAGCAATCAAAGTGATGACGTTGACTGTAGTGTTCAAAAAAAGCAAAAATTGTGGCGCGTTATTTTTAAGGGTTTAAAATCCCTTAAAGGTTTTGGGCAATTTTGGGTTAAAGCATAAAAAAGCGGGTTTTTACTTCTTTTTATATTTTTTATTTTTTGATTTACGAAAATTTTTTTTTGAGTTAAAAAAATGAGCCTCACAAAGGGTTTCTGAGTTTAAAAAAAACGCCGGCCACCCGCAGGGTGAAATGGCCCGTGAAAAAACAATTAATAAATTATTTTTTCGAATTTGAATGGCCCATTTTTTAACCCTAAAAAGTTCTTTAAAAAGCGGGGACATCCCTATTTCTAAAACCCCAAAGTCTCTTCGAGGGAACCCCCATTTAAAAGTGTTTTTGGGGCCCTTTTCTGATTGTTTTATATAACCCCCTGATGATACTAACTTCCCATTTGGGGTTTTTAAAATTTAAACAGAAAAAATTTTATTAGCTATCACGACTTTTAACCCCTGACTGGGCGGGAAACATGTTACACATTTTAAACCCCATGCGGGGTGAAGAAGAAAAATTTAAAGGGGGGTTTTGGGGTGGTTGAAGGGACATTTCCTTGAAATCGATTAAGAAAACAAATTTTACCCTATAGTTGGCAATTCTCCCTTTCCCCCCCAAAAAAAGGGGGTTTAGTTTTAAAAGGCAGTTTAAACAAAAAAAATTCTGACAACATGGTTTTATGTGGGGGGTTTTTTAGCGATTTACATCCTGTTAAAAAAGAACGCAGAATGGGCATTTAATTAGGAAGCATATAAGCAAGGGGCTAAAATTTTAAAAAACAAACCTTTCCAGGGAGTTAGAAAGTTATCTCATTTTGAAAAACCCAAAAAAACCCAAATAAACTGTAAACTTTTAAAACCCTTTGGTCTGTAAAAACGATTGTCCCTTTAAAGGGTTTTCCTCCCCGCCCCCCTTTAGGTAAACCCGTTTTTAAAAACCCTATAGACTTTTAAATCCTGTTTGAGATATTTCCAAAGACCCCTTTATGAAATTAATCAAAAACAATAAGCGGGACTTATGGGTTTTACATCAAAAAATTCATGCAAAGAAAAAAAGTTTTTGTAGAAGGTGTCTGGTTAAAAATCCCCACTATAAAAGCAGGGCCCAGTATAAAAAATCATTTTTAAAAGTTTTTGTAAAACTGTGAAACAAAAATCCTTAACCCTCCCCCCGGGTCTAAAGTTAGCTTTAAGAATGTACCCCCAAAAATGCAGGGGGCCCCTTACTTTTAGTTTATGCGGGACTTTAAATTTCAATCTTGCCCCAAGGTTACGGCCCACAAAAAACAAGAACAAAAAAAAAACCCTTAAAAAACCCCCCAAAAGGGGATTGTTTTTAAAGCGTTTATTGTTTTTTGGTCGATGGGGGTACACACACGTCCAGAGATTTATAGACGCCCCAACGCAGCTAGTAGATTTTTTGAGCAGAGAAAAAACCCTTCGAAATTCAGTTACCCCAACCCAAAACAAATCTTAAGCATTTTTTTGACTCCTGAAGCCCCCCAAAAAGGGAACCCCTATTACTCATCTACACATTTTTTTGGGTTATTTTAAACGAAAATTATTAGGTGACCAGTAAGGGGACCGTTTCACATTCTGGCAAATTCAGAGGGGGGCACCACAAAAATTTTTAATCTTCAATTTAAAGGGTTTTGACCCAAAGAATGGAAGCTGCCTACCCTTTTTAAAACTTACGGGGTTTTGGGTTTTCCCATTTCATCATGAAAGCGGGAAACTTCTGAATAAAAGGGGGTTTTCCTGCATTGCACAGTTTTCAAAAAATTTAAAAGACTTTTATCTTCCCGTTTTTCCTTTTATGATTTCCCCCAAAACATTGTGGGAGTTTGGGTAAATTAGCAGGATTCTACAAGATTTTCCCAATCACTGAACAATACTTTGACCCCTTTTTTAGTGCTTTTAAAGGAGTTTATCTTATGAATCTTTTGGACGGGGGAAAATTTTTGTTTGGAAGACTCACTTCCCCCCAAAAGGGGGCTTTCTTTTTCTTAAGCTTAGAGGCAAAGCCCTAACTGATGATGAATATGAATACGCGCAGAAAGCCGGGGACGGGTTTTTCCCACTTTTCAACAATGGGCGATTACCCCCGATAAATTTTTATTGGCGACGTGTTTTTAAATTTGCAGAGGGTCTTTCGAATTAAAAAAATACATGCTTTTAAAAACATTTTGCTTAGACTCTTTCACATTAAAATCTCGGGCCCCTTGGCCTTTTTGGGAAATGCTTCTTAAAGTTTTACAAACATCCGGGATTAAACTTAATTTCTAATTCCCCAAAACACTTCAGATGATGAAGACGGCCCAAAGGGGGGCGGTATTAGCAGGGGGCCTCCCCCCTTTCTGCAAAGCTAACAAAAAATTTTTAGATGATTATGATCATAAAACCATCCAACTATCTAATGTATTTGGGCCCGCCAACAACCGTATGGGGGGGCCCATGAGCCCCAACCTGCTCCCACTTAAAAAATTTACAATGAAAAAAAGGGCCTCTGTTGTAAAATACTGTGTTAAGTATGTTTTTCACAGCTTCCCCCTGATAACCCAATGGGGGTTTAATCTTAAAAGTAGATTTTGGAAAACCCTTTATGAACAAAACCGATTTCAAAACGTTTACCCCCTACCCGCAGAAAGATTAAAGATGGTCCCATCGAACCACCAAAAACCTTTTTCCCCAAATTTCCCCAACAAAACAAAATTTATGTTTGTCTTTAAACAGCCCCTTTACAGTTTTCCCTAAGACACGGACGGGAAACAAAAGGTTTTTCCCACAGAATAATTCCCTGTGATAAAGACCCCTTTTTATGGGGCCCAAATCATCAAGAAGAATACTGATTTTTAGAAACCCCAAAACCACTGAGGGTTTTCAAAAAAAGACTTTTTTTAAAAACGGATGAAAAAACCAGCTGTTTTGGCAAAAAAGGGAAAAACCCCCAAAGGAAAAATTTTAAAATTTTTCAAAAAAACCAAAATTAATTTCCCCAAAAAACCCAAAAAATTTTTTTTAAAAACCTTTGGTTGGTTATGATGAAGAAAAAGGAAGGGGGTTTTTGGCAAGCCGGGGGGGGCCCCCCCCCAAAGGGGTTTTTTTTTTTTTTTTTTTTTTAAACCCCCGTCCCAAAAAGGTTTTTTTTAAAAATTTTTTTTTAAACCCCCCAAAAAAAAAAAAAGGTTTAAAAAAAGGGGGGGGGGGTTGGGGGGCCCCCACCCCAAAAAAATTTTTAAAAAAAAAAAATTGAAAGGGGAAAAAAAGGGTTAAAAATTTTTTTAAAAAAATTTTGGGGGGGGGAAAAAAGGGGGTTTCCGGCCCTTTTTAAAAAAACCCAAAGGCATAAGTAAAGGTTGTCAAAAAAAAATTTTTTTCCCCAAAAAAAAGAACTCTCTTTGAAAACAAAGTATTTTTTCCCCAAAATTTTTTCCCCCCTCTTCTTTAAAAAAAACCCCCAAAAAAAAATTTTTAAAAAAAAAAACTTTCCCTTTTTTATTTTAAAAGGGAAATTTAAAAATTTAAAAGAATTAAATTAAAAAAAATTTTTTCCCCCCCTTTTTTTAAAATTTTTTTTTTTTAAAAAAAAAAAAAAAAAAAACCCCCAAAAACCCTTTAAAAAAAATTTTTTTTTTTTTTTTTTTTTTTTAAAAAAATTTTTTTTAAAAAATTTTTTTTTTTTTTTTTTTTTTTTTTTTCTTAAAAAATATTCCAAAAAAAAAAATTTCAGGGGGGGGTTTTTTTTTTTTGGGGGTTTTTTTTTTTTGGGGGGGGGGGTTTTTTGGGGTTTTTCCCCCCCCCCCCCCCCCCAAAAGGGAAAAAAATTTTTTTTTTTTAAAAGGGGAAAATTTTTAAAATTTTTTTTTTTTTTTGGTTTTTTTTTTTAAATTTTTTTCTTTTAAAAATTTTTTTTTTTTAAAAATTTTTTAAAAATTTTTTTTTTTTTTTTCCCCCCTTTTTTTTTAAATTTTTAAAAAAAAAAACCCCCCCCCCTTTTAAAACCCCAAAAATTTTTCCTTTTCCCCCCTTTCCCCCTCCCCTTTTTTTTTAAAAAAAAAATTTAAAAAACCCCCAAAAAAAAAAAAAACCCCCCCAAAAAAATAAAAAAAATTTTTTTTAAAAAATTTTATAAAAAACCCCCCAATTTTTAAAAAAACCCCCCAAAAAAAACCAAAAAAACTTTCCAAAAAAATTTTTTCCAAAAAAAAATTTAAAAAAAATTTTTTCCCCCCCCCCTTTTTTTAAATTTTTTTTCCCCCCCCCCCAAAAAAATTTTTTTTTTTTTTTTTTTTTTGGGGGGGGAAAAAAAATTTTTTTTTTAAAAAAATTTTTTTCCCCTTTAACACATTTTTTTTTTGTTTTTTGGCCTTTATTTTGGAAAATTTTCCCCTTTTTTTTATTTTCCCCCAAAAAATTTTTTTTTAAAAACCCCCCCCCCCCCTTTTTTTTTTTTTTTTGGGGGCCCTTTTTTTTTTTTAAACCCAAAAAAAAAAATTTTAAAAAAAACCCCCCCCCAAAAAAAGGCCCCCCTTTTTTTTTAAATTTTTTTTTTAAAAAAAGGGTTTTTTAAAAAAAAAACCCCCCCCCCTTTTTTTTTTTTTTTTTTTTAAAATTAAAAATTTTTAAAAAAAAATTTTTAAAAAAAATTTTTTTTCCCGGGTTTTGGAAAGGTTTTTTGGGGAAAAAAAATTTTTTTTTACGCGGGTTTAAAAATTTTTTTAAAAGGGAATTTTTTAGGAAAAATTTTTTTTTTAAAAAAAAAAAAAATTTTTTTAAAAAAAAAAAAAAGGGGGGGAAAATTAAAAAAACCCTTTTTTTAAAAAAATTTTTAAAAGGGGGAAGGGGGGAAAAAAAAACCCCGGAAAAAAAGGGAAAAAAAAAGGGGGGCCCTTTTTTTAAAAAAATTTAAAATTTTAAAAAAGGGGGGGGAAAAGAAAAAAAATTTTTAGGCTTTTTAAAATTTTAAAAAAAAGGGTTTAAAAACCCCCCCAAAAAATTTTTTAAAAAGAATTTTAAAAATGAAAAAAGGGGGGTTTTTTTTTTTTGGGGGGGTTTTTTCCCTTTAAAAAAAAAAAAAAAAATTTTTTTTTTGAAAAAAATTTTTTTCCCTTTGGGTATTAAAAAAAACCCCTTAAAAAAATTTTAAAAGGAAAAATTTTTTCCCCCAAAAAAAAAAAAAAAAAAAATTTTTCCCCCAAAAAAAAAGGGGGGGAAAAGGTTTAAAAACCCCAAAAAAAATTTTTTTCCCCAAAAAAAAAAAAAAAATTTTTTTTTTTGGGGGGGGGCCCCCCCAAAAATTTAAAAAAAAATTTTTTTTTGGGGGGGTTTTTTAAAAAAAAAAGGGGAAAAAAAAAAGGTTAAAGGGGTGGGGAAAAAAAATTTTTCCCAAAGGGGGAAAAAATTTTTTTGGGAAAAAATTTTTAAAAAATTTTTTCCCTTTTAAAAAAAATTTTTAAAAATTTTAAAAGGGGGAAAAAAAAAAATTTAAAAAAAAAAAAAGGAACCCCTTTTTTTCCATCAATTTACGGAAAAAAAAAAAAATTTTTTGGAAAAAGGGAAAACCGGGAAAAAAGGGGGTTTTTTTTTTTTTTAAAATGGGGGGAAACCCCAAAAACCCCCGGGGAAAAAAAAAAAAAAAGGGGGGGGGGAAAAAAAGGGGGAAAAAAAAAAATTTTTTAAAAAGGGGTTTTTTTTTCCCGGGAAAAAATTTTTTTTTTAAAAAAATTTTTTTTTAAAAAAAAAGGGGAAAAAAATTTTTAAAAAAAAAATTTTTTTTAAAAAAAAATTTTAAAAATTTTTTTTTTTGTTTAAGGGAAAAATTTAACCCCAAAAAATTTTTTTAAAAAATTTTAAAAACCTTTGGGAAAATTTTTTTTTTTGGTTTTTAAAAAAAAATTTTTTTTTTAAAAAACCCCCTTTTTTGGGGGGGGGTTTTTTTTAAAAAAAAAGGGGGAAAAAAAAAATTTTTTTTGGGGGGTTTTTTTAAAAAATTTTTTTTTTAAAAAAAAAAAAACCCAAAAAAAATTTTTAAAAATTTTTAAAAAATTTTTTTAAAAAAAAAAACCCCAAAAACCCAAAAAAAACCCCGGGGGAAAAAAAAATTCCCCCAAAAAAAAAAAATTTTAAAAAAAAACCCCCCGGGGATTTAAAATTTTTTTCCCCTTTTTTTTTTTGGTTTTTTAAAAAACCCCAATTTTTTGGGGAAATTTTTCCCTTTTTTTTTTAATTTTTATGAAAGACCCACCCGGTATTATTTAAGAGAAACCTTTCTGCTAAAAAGCCTGCCCCTAAAAGATCCTTTGTTCGTGAAGAGCTGCAAGTTGTACCGCCAAACACAGTGAGTTAAACCCTTAATTTTTATGTCCTTGGAGAGAATGTAAATATGTTTGTTCACGATCACCAAATCTTATCTAGCACGTAAGCCCCGTTTTAAAACAACGATTGCGTCGATTTTTAGAGGTTTTGCGTGTTAATTTTTTTGTAAAACAGGTGTTTAAAATTGGCTAAAATTGACATGAGATGGACGTGAGTTGGATGTGAAAAGGGGGGTTTTTCGTGCAAAATAACATGGGTGAGCTTGAACTTACATATTTACATTCTCTACATCTGATGTTTTGAATTGTGATGTCCTTCTTTCTTCATCTGAAACTATTCACATTCTCACAAGTTCAACTGGAACATGAGACAGAAACAATCCCTTAAAGATTCAGCTCGAAAGCACAGATGAGACATGACTAATCCAACAACAAATTATAATCCCACAGGGCCTATCCCAAACAGGAACCTTATACACAGGCTGCAGGTTAATGGATGGTTAGGCAGATATTTAAAACCGGCACCTGCTTGTGCATGTGGTCAGACTCTTGATGTTCCTCATTTTTTATTTGACTGCACTTGTACAAGAACTCGCTTTCAGCCTCTTCATGATAAGATCAAGTCTTTTAACCTTTCGCTGACTGTGTCTAGTCTTTTCAACACCAATTATGAGACTGGATAGAGTCTGACACTGTTGGCTGTTTATCTGATTAAATCTCATCCACTTGGATTAGTTGGAAGATATTTTTAACACCTCCACAACCCCAACCCCACCATACTGCCTCCTTCCGCAACAGGTTGTTTTTCTTTCTTTTTTTTTTTTCTTCTCCAATTTGTGAATGTTTGAAATGTTAAAATTTTATCCTAGGTATATACCATATCAGTATGTTTTGGCGTCTAATTTGCACATTGAGCAAGGCGTTTTCATTACCCCTCCCAATCCCTTCATTACCCCTTTACCCCTTCCCGCTCCCTCACCCCCCCCCCCCCCCCCCCGCCTTCTAATTACCCCTTATTACCCCTCCTTCGTTACCCCTTCCCACTCCTTTTTCATTACCCCCTTCCCACTCCCTTTTCCCCTTCCCCAATCCATACACACCCATAAGCTGTTCGACACTTATGAGTAATATGTCGGCGCCTTCCATATTCTGATGATCTTGAACTCCGTGTATTGCATATTCATGTCATCACATAGTATTGATGTTTCTGGATATCAGTATATATGGGTCTTCTGTGTGTTGTGTGTGTGTGTGTGTGTGTGTGTGTGTGTGTGTGTGTGTGTGTGTGTGTGTGTGTAGAAATATTCCGTCTATTGCTTTGATGTTTGAAGAGTTGTCCTTGCTAACGGAGGATGAAAGTAAGGATGACTCAAGTAGGACAAACACTTAGTTAGAGAGAGAGAGAGATAGTGACAAAGGTGCAAGGGGTTTATTGAGCTGAATATAATGGGGAGAATCCCTTTTCTTTTTCTTTGTTCTTAATTTTCCAAATTCTTTGCTTTTTTTTCCCCATGTGTGTGTTTGTGTGTATGTATGCTTGTGTGTGTGGGGGCGTGTGTGTGTGTTTGGTGTGAGTGCGGTGTGTATGTATGTGTGCTAGTGTATGAGGGTGTGTAGTGTGGTATGGTGTTGTGTGGTGTGTGTGTGTGTATGTGTGTGTGTTGTGTGTGTGTGTGTGTGTGTGTGTGTGTGTATTTCACACATGCAAGTGTGTGTGTGTGTGCGTGTGCACGGGTATGTATGTTTGAGTGTATGTGAGGGAGTGGGTGTGTTGTATGGAGATGTGTGTGTTTATGTATGGGTGCTTATGTGTGTGTGTGTGTTAGTGTGTGTATGTGTGTTTGTGTGAGTGAATTATGTTCCTTTTCTTTAAATCAAAATGTTCATAATGTTTTTGTAAATGTCAGTACAACTATGAGTTAATCTGACAAAAATTGGTTTCAGTTAGTGTGTGTGTGTGCTTTTTTTTTTTTTTCTCGTCAGTTTGTAAATTCTGAACCTGGTTACACATGGCTTGTAGAGCAAACCTCTGCATACACACAAAATATGCACATACATACTCACCCACTCAATCTCTTTCACTCACATGCACATGTTCACACACCTGCACATGCAGACAAATGCGAGCACAGACACACACACACACACACACACACACACACACACACACCACACACACACAAACACACACACACAGAACTTTTACTGAAAAAAATGTATGGATCCAAAAAAATCAGCCTTTGAGAGTCATTAAGTTAACCACAATACTGCTGTCCCAGATGAGGCTGCCTAACTCATTGTATTCATATGTGTCTGAATGCTTATGTGTGGGTGTGAATGTTATGTCTGTGGGTTTGCACGTTGGTGTGTGAACTTGTGCATATGTTCATGTGCGCTGCCGTGTGGGTGTATGTAAAAGTACACCATATGAGAATTTTAAAGAAAAATATTTAGCGATAGGAATTTGGCTAACACAGTCCCCCAACTCTACATTTATAAGCTGGAATCTTCAGTTCACTGGCCCAAAAGCTTTGATGACAAAGACAGTTGCTATTATGTTTTTGTGCAGAGGGTTATGGTTTGACAAGGTCTATGGAAATCTGCTGAAAGTGGATTCTTACGGCAATATACTTGTGTGTGTGCACGGCTTCAGATTCCTCAAAAGGTAACTGGTTTGTGGTTTGAATCAAACCTCACAGTTGTTCAGAATGGTACAAAGCAACGTCATACATTCATAGAGCATTTAACCGCTTATAATGTCTGTATCATATGTCATGATATTCTTCAGTTCTGGCTAGTCTTTCAGTTTTGTCTATCATGGAAGAGGCACGCTGTGGGGGCAAGCATCATATTTGTTAGTTATATGTGCATACAACCAATGTGTGTTTTGTGTGAGTGTGTGTGTGTGTTTTGTGCGCACGCATTTGCATGAGCATGCACACTGATAATACGGAAAACAAACTGGATCAATTTGATTTAGCTAGCACTCATGGATTGAGATTTTCAGAAGCTAGGAGAACAAATATATCTGGATTATTGGTAAGGAACACAGCAATAATGTATGGAAAATGAAGGACAAATGTATTAATCTTTTATTCACCACTCTCTTAGGCTAAACTACCAGATTAATTTTCCAGAGGGGCAGACAAATTGGAATACTGTTTTTAAGATGGAAAGGTCACCTCAAAAAAAAGAAGTGTTGAAATAGTACCAAAATTTGTATACAGATCTTGGTGTGGATACCATTTAATGTGCATGTAGCCGTTTGTATGTTGCTGATGTTTGTGACTGCTACTTTCCATAGGTGAAGCTCGTACAGGTGAGATAAAGTGGTCATCTTTAACCCCAGCTTTCCCACCTTGAAGGTAGCCACATTTTGATTGCAGGGATACATTTTATGATGATTATGGTCCACTTACCTGTACTGTGATGTGTTGGCACATTTGTGCCAGCTCATTATGTCTCGCTTACCCAAGTCTTTGTCATCTAATTTTTTTTCTTCGTATGCAGGACTGGGTTAATCTAAGTTTGTTTGTTTTTTTATCCTGCTGACACATCCTGTATAGACAGGTAAGGATTAATCCCATCTACCCAACAAAGGGAGTTCAGTTTTGTTTGTATGACCGTTTTTTATCCTGTCATTAAGGCAGTAATACTCCAACTTCGGGGAAGTCTCCTAAGTTTGAATCTAGGTCAGGCCTGTTCCTATGATCTTTATCTGCACTAATGTCCTTGTCTCTGTAATCATTTTTAGCTTGCCCAGGCATCTTATCTGTCCATAGTCATATTAGATGTACAGTTTCTATCCATAGTCATACTAAATGTACAAATTTCTATCATGTGCATTCATTGTTGTTGTCAGACATATGTGATACAAGGTGAAAAAGAAAAGAGAACTTAAAATTTTGGCCTATCCTGAAAGCTATTCTAATTGCAGCAGCAGGAATGGAAGCTCGTCAGCTTGGACGATTAACTTTCCTCAAATAACTAGCACAGTAATGGAAAGAAGACTAACCACTCAACGGTTGGATTTCTCGTTGAGAAGCAGTGGAGTGGCT
>JAFLJL010017827.1:0-17849 GCA_018398815.1 Conus ventricosus | reverse complement strand
GAAAAAAACGTCTGCGAGTGGAAGATGTTGCTGACATCCTCTGAGAGTTGAGAAACGGTGTACACATGCCAGACTAGACGCCCAAATACCAAGCGCTGTCTTCCTTTGAATACTTTTTGTCTTTTTAAGGAACAAAACAAATTTGCTTTTCCGTCGGACGTCGTGTATCAAATTCTCTCCAAGCAGACGGGCAGTGTCAAAAGAAAACTACGCCTTTGAATACATACGCAAACAGTCTACTGTCATATATCAACGGGAAGGGTTAAAAACATGAACTATGCACACAGTGTGTTGCTAATGCCTTTTGTTGAGTAATATTAAAATGCTGTTTTGTCATGGAAAAAAAGTAATTCTGACTGCCCCAAAAACGACAATGTCTACCATTCCTTGTTTTAAGCGTTTTTGCAGAAGAGAAATGCAAAACTTTATCCAAAACAAGATCTCCGTTGATAAGGACCTGAAACTACGCATAAAACGTGCTTGTATGTGTTAAACGATTTGAAGGCAAAACGGTTTCATGTCATTGTTTTTGTTTTTTTTATTACGGCCATTGGGAACAGCTGCCTCGTCGTTACATCATCACGGCTCGTGGGGTTAATTTTCCAATTTAATTATTATTATTTTGCTTTTGTTTTCCGTTCTCTGTCAGTAGAGATATTTCCCACGTTACTCATTCCCGGGGAGAGAACAGGGAAATGCCGCTTCTGGCTCACCTTCGCCCTCAACAGTTTTCGGGCGAAAGTGACCCAGAAGCGGCATTTCCTGTTCTCTGACAAGTAAGACTTCAATAACCAAAAAATAACGATTATCTACAAACAAACATACTGTGTAGGGTTATCCGTTTTCAATACTAATTTACTAAACTTTTCAGAATTCAGTTTTTGTTTAATCCTATGTTTTTCCTGATCATTTTCAATAACATCATTTTTGCGCAAACATTCTTCAAATGAGTCTCTGTCTTTCATGTGAAATAAAACTACAGTCTTTAAACTGTTCTCTAAAGTCTTTAAAACCGAGTTATTATTTCTGGCATAAAATCCACACACTTATCCCAGCATGTCTTCCGCTGAAAGCCCGTTTTGACAAAGTATTTCTTTTTTTAACTATGTCTCTTTCTGCCGAACAGTCATCTATAATAAATAGTGTCTGCGTTCCTTCAAACAGTCTATAAAACTGTTCTAAACACTCACTCAGTTTATTGCTAGGATTAACTAAATATATGTCATCATCTGCCCATATAAACCTTCTATCATGATATGCTTTGTTCCATTTAAGTGTTGGACAGAAAATTACAATATGATTAAAATTATAGCGATAAACTGTTTGTAATAAGTCTAGGAAAATATTGTTTTTCCACAACCAGTCTGCCCACAAATCATTGAACAATGAGGGGATTTTATCATAAAGTTTAACTGCTCCATAGTTTTATAACAGAATTTAATCTAATCCAGTTATTATTTTTATCTACTCTCCGTCAAAACTTGTTCAGTGTAATAAAACCCTACGAGGCCTAAATGTGTAAGATTAATCCAATTCAGTTCTGTAAGATTGTTTCTATTTAGACTAATATTGATTTGTTGCTTGTTGTTATGACCTTAATATCCTCGCCATTGTGAAGAATGACGACGGTAACTTTAAGTTTTTCAACGTCTAAGTTTTGCCAGCTAATTAGAATTCCTTTAGAAAGGACGTCACTAACGCCCACAACCCCATCCCTCTCCTTATCTTTTAAGACAGAAATTTCAAATATCATTGTGAACGTGTCTCCTAATTTCATTTGCGGAATGAACTGTAATTTTGTAGAAGCATCTTCAAAACTGATTCTCTTCTGTGGAGATGTACTGCTTTTTCCATACGGCGTTATTTCAATTTCTTTCCGACATATTGTCGTCCGCATAAGACTTACATGTAAAGGGCCAGAGTTGAATGCTTTTCTGAAACTTTTTTGACGGCTAAAATATGTAAATGGGCTTATGAATTTCAAATTTTTTTCCCATTCTAAATATGGTTCTAAGTGCCATTTGAGGTCAGGTTTTCGAACTATTTTATATTCATACTGACCAACATTATTTGCTTCTAGATTGCGCAGCTGTTCTAGTTTAGGAAACTTTTTACTGTCGCCAACCTCTTTGCGTTTATAATCACCATCTTTAGTGTACTCAAACCCATACAAAGTGCCTATCTCACGTTCTGTTCAAAGTCCGCAACGTCTGCAGGTCTTTTAATTCTAAAGTTATACACCTCACAGGCGCTAATGTAACTCCTGGTTCTTCTGGCCCACGCGACATTATTTTTTAGTAACGTATTATTTTATTTCCAAAACAATGTGCAGGTTATCACATTTTACAACTTTCCCTGCTTTGTCTGCAATTTTTATATTAAATGATCCAACCTCCCACAAACTAATCTTTTAAACTGTAAATTAGGAATTGTTAATTTCATAATCGCAATATGCAGCTTTCCCTGACGGAAGAGCTCTTAAAACAGTTGAGGGCCTTCCATCATATAAGTTTTTCATCAGTTCTTAAGCTCATCCGAAATGAACATAGAAGTAAATGAAGTTAATGCAAGATCGAGCGGGCTTTTCCCCCTCATAAGTAGTTTTTGGTGGTGAAACTCTAATATATAATTGTTAGCTGTAAAGCCAAACATTTAGCTAGTTCTTTATCAAAAATAGTAACCTACTTCCTTCTTCAGGCTTGAATGTTAACATGTTTTTAGATTCGCATTGTTAAGTTGAGAGTAATGTCGAAGTTACTCATTGCTTCTTTAGTGAGCAAAACCCGTATAAAACCATCAGCTATGTGTTAACTGGCTAACTACTGTTCCTGCATTATCAATTTTTGAATCTTATTATTCCTTCCTGGATTCAACATATATTAAACCATACGTACTTTGTAGAATTAATTTCATGAGCGCCGACCGTTCCTGGTTCGCGATTCGTTATTAATAGCAATGTTCTAAAAAACGAAGGGCGTCTTGAGTTGTTATTGGTTACAAACATTTTTTAAAACAAATTAAAAAGAGGTGCATTCAAATATACGGGTGCAAAAATATTCTGTTGGCCCACTACAATCTTAAAAGAAATAACAACTGACACCCTCACGACATTTCTGTGACCCAGACGACACCTTTCATAAAAGGTAAGTACTTCCATTAAGCAGAATAACTTAAACCCCCCTGTTAAAAAAGACTAAATCGCAAAATTGTGGTTCATCATATCCGATGCAGTTTATCGAACCAGTTAAACTTTGCTGGGTTTTGTGCATCAACCGGTGTGGAGTGGTCGGTATGCTGGATCATTCTTAAAATCATCCATAATCCTTTGGTTAGGTCATGTAATAGATTTCATTTCTATTACACTAGACGTATTTTGACTGAACCTGCAAGCACCATTACCAAATGACAAACGTTTAAAACATTTAGCAATCGAATAACATGAAGGCTTTTTGAAAGAACCTGTAACGAATTCAATATTAAACATAAGACAGACTTAGACAAAAGTCTGATCTTTAATCATGGCTAGGCACCCCTTATTATTGGGGCGTGCACAGAAAGTATAAGTATGACTGGAATCCTCCTTACAACATCTTTCCTTCAGGCATCAGGCGTTCACCCTTGGGTCCATAGAGCAAGAGCATAAAACAGCGTGACAACATTATAATCTTAGACACTTCCAAGGCCTAACTAAGCAGGAATAGAGCGAATAAACGACTCTGTTTCGCACTTACGTTTTTGGTGTTTGCTAGGTTTCACAAGCACAGACAAGATCGAACATAACAATCCTCACTGGCTTTGACGCACAAAAACAATACTTAGCAAATTTAGAGGCCGCCATTAATTCTACTGTTGATTTGCCTTCAAGTATTCAAAGGTACCAACATGTTTTACAATACGCAAGATCGAAGTAGACTTTGCTGTTGGCACTGGTTTATACATGCTGCCTTCTGACCTCAGACTCCAGATAGGTACAATAATAAACTATAATAATGAAATTCTTATAGCAGGCAATGAACAGAAGGTTGGGAAAAACGACATAAATTCTGAGCCAGTAATATTACAAACAATAAAAGAACATCCAAGATTAAGTCATCCAATCCCCGAAGTCCAAACCCCCAAAGTCATTGAAGACTCAGCAAAGCTCGCGGACTCTGTTCGCGATGACCATGAATATGAAAAGACAGCGCTTGTTCTTGGATTAACTGGCATAGGATTACTTGGTCTTTATCTTACTAAATTAGTAACCCAACTATTACAAGAAATAATGTCCCATAAGTGCTCGCCATAAGCCAACTACTTTGCTTGCAGTAGACAAAAGCCAAGCTGACAATGCACCCAAATAATGCTAGGTAAAGAGTCTATAAGCTTTTAACAAGCTAATTTTTTTAATAAATTCGCAAGCTTGATCAGCTGTTTTTTTTTACCCGTTTATGTTATATTTATCAGGTGGAGGCGATGGCGGTGAGGTACTGGACTTTGGGCCTCCCACCAGCCGCCTTAATAGCCATCACCAGTGTACTATTGCAAATCCTAAGGCTGTTATAACGCTTGCTAATGTTGACTCCTTGCTCTCTAACACAATGTTTCTTATTCGTTACGCTAGCGTTGCGTCTTCATATAAAATTTATTTCGATAGTTCCTCGATTATTCTATTTCCACTTGAGTTCGTATAGTCTCGGTTTAGTAGTCGTCACTTCTAGTCTTGCTGATCTCATCTTTTCAAGGATCTTTTAGTCTTTGGGTTATTCTTTCTTAATATCAGGCCCTAAGTTGGCGTCATCACCTCAACGAGTTTTACTTTTCGCTTTTTATATGCTCCTGTTCACCTAGTTTTGCTAAATTTGTTGTGTTAATTCCGCCACTGATGTTCTTAAAGTACGATTTCAAGGCTAATACATTCTCGCATAGGCCAATGGGGAATCATTAATTGTTTTTATAACCGCTGTTTCTTCCTGAAAAATGGTTTCTGCTTCTATTTGTATTAATTAATTTTCGCCTGCTGATTGATTTAATTCTTTAGTTCCATGTTTTGCATTTGGTTATCTGTTGGGAGTTCTTGTAGTGTGTTTTGAAATTTAGCAACGTGCATCCCTATCTATTTTGGGCTAGTAATGCCAAGGCGATTTTGATCTTCTCACACGAGTCTATTTTCTAATAGTACCCACGGCTAAAAACTTTGATGGGTCGGGTTTAGTTGGTATCCGAACAAGTTGCAGAACCTTATCGTTTTTGTATTATAAGGGGGGTTACTGCTTTTAATTCAAATATCATTTGGGTCTATAAATTCGGGAAGGTTCTTGACCTAAACTTTTGTAAAATGCGCCGAACGTATTCTGTTAATTCACGCTGCATTGAGAGCGTTGAGCGATGCTGTGTCAAAGGGATCATTTCACTCATTCGTCTCCAGGATCAAAAACATCATAGATCTCTCACCTTCAATTCTTGCCATGTTTTTAAAATAATTAAATTTTTATTTTGCTTCATAAAAATGTCGCAACACATAGGGCTCGATTCTAAACCCGCATAGAAGACTGAAAGAACCCTTTGGCGTGAAGGGAAAATAACGACTATTACTGTTTCCAAATAATCCATCTTACTATTGATGCAGATCAAATCTTACTGTCAATTTCCAGACCTAGGAGCAGATGAACGTGGATTGTGCCAGGCTCTGCGCGTCTTACTTTTAAAATAGTACTTCGATTCCAACAACAGACCCACAGGACAGTTGTAAAGAATCAGGGGCGGGCAATCGTTAAGAAAATTTTTGTAAAACTTGAGGGGCAAAAGTATTTCTTTTTAAACAATGCAGACATATTTTAACCTATTCTGATCTATGGCTAACCGCGAATGAAATGGAGCAGATTCTTGCGTTTCAAGGATCGGCAAATGAAGAAAACTAAAACATAGATAGACACTGAACTCGCCTCAGGCGCTAAAGGCAGCAAAAAAGGCTTTAGCTGTAAGTTATGCTATGGAAAATCGCTTTTCCATTCCCTTAGATTTTGATTTTTAAAAGCGCATGCACCATACTTTCAAGGAGCATTAAAAGACAGATTGTCATATGAACAAACTTTTAAAGAATACAAACGGTTATCAAATCATCAGACACCAAAGCAAAGTACAGCATTTCTGACATCTCGTTAGAGTTTGACGTTGTTAGCAACCTAATTTAGCAAGGCTGATTGAGCACAATATCAGTCAAAATTAGCAATATATTACGAAAGAGTGATTCATCATACAACATATCCTAGAAGCAGGCAGACACTATATGGAATTTTAGTTTTAGCGTCTCAGCAAGATCGCTTAAAGGTATTTATTGCTGTGTGAAGATGAAGAACCATTCAAAAGAGGAAGTGAAAAGTTTTTTAATCCAAAAATAACGAAAGTACAATGTTCGATTGAGGGCAGTCCTAACCAAATCTATGCTAGCGGCTTAAACCTTATCAGCATTTTGATGAAATAAGAAAACTGTTTGGAGGTGGGAGGTGTAGAAATCCAACAGTTGACCTTGTGGCTAAAGATCTACACCTTCACAGCGTAAGACTTGATGATTATTTAACAACAAAATACGGTTTATGGGTTGACCTAAGGTCAACGGAGGATAATCAGTTACATGGAAGCGGGGGAACTGTGAGAGACGTAATAAACATTCAAAATTTATAAAGAAGAAGAAGCTGATAAACCGCTTAATGTACATTTGTTTTTAATATATGATGCGCAGCTGAATATTGAAAATAACAGATTAAAAGATATACAATACTAAATTATTTTTATTTTATAAAAGCATGTCTGTTCAGGTTTATCCAAACGTGCCTACAGCGCCGCCAAAAGAAGAGATAGTAGAAACCCCTAACATAAAAACCTTCAGATTAACCAACATTACACAAATGCAGCAAGTACTAGAGCAAGACCTTTCAAAATACAGCAAAACCAAACGAAGGTATTCTGCTGCCTTTAATGCTGTTACATATGTTAATACTGGAGCATCGACTATAAGTGCTCTATCAGCAGGAACGAGTGTTGGTCTCTTAGCAACGGCATAGGCGCACCCGCAGCTTTACCTCTAGAGGTTTGTCTTTAGCTCTCGGCCTGTGTTCATTAGCTGTAGTGCGCTAGCAAAAAATAAAAACTAAACTCCAAAAGCACACAGCTATGGTTCAACTAATAACAGCTAAACTTAGCTCGTTAAACTGACAATAAATAAAGCGCTTGTTGACTCAAACATCACGGATGAAGAATTTAATCGTTTACAGGCCGATTTTGATGACTACAAAAGACAAAAGTTTGATCTTCAAAGAAAGGCGAGGACAAGTTTTTCTCAACAGCCAGACCCGAGCAGATAAAAAAGGAATGCTTAAAAAAAGTAAACGAGACATTAAACTCTGTTCTAAACAGCTCACATTAACAACACCAAAAGGTGTTTATACTTTAGTTTATGAGTCCAAGCGCAAAAAGACCGTCGATATTGATTCTGATTAATGATTTTTTTTTTTTAATTTAAATAAATATTTTGAGTTAGAAAAGAACTCAACATGGCTAAGATATATGAAGGCAAGACGAATTGTTTGAAGGAATGCTTGAGAGAGAGCGTTTATCAAGAGCACTGAATGATATTGATTTAGAAGTCATTGATCCAGCAAACGTGCGGGCAAGCTTGTTTTCATGCTTTTTCCCAAATTCCAAGTAAACTAACAATAGACCCCCAGTTAAAGTAATGTAGCTGTTTTAATCGACTATAAAAAATTTAAATGAAGAAAATCTAGAATCTGGGTCTCACTAAACAAAAAGACTATTCTTTCTCATAAGACTTAACACCCGGTTGGGCAAAACGAAACGGGCTTACACAGTTTGACGCTGCCGCTGAAGAACCCTAAAAGGGGAGCCGGGTTGGTCAAGGGCGAATTTTTAGAGATTAGATTAAAACGGGCTAAGTATGAAACCGATGTTGCAAGTCTTACATTCCACTGCCTCAGATTTTGTAGCGAAAAGACAGTTCTAAACATAAAGAATTCAGACAACAAATGTTTCATGTGGTGTGTTCTCGCAGGCTGCACACGCCCGCAAAAACGCAGAGAGAGTGACTAACTATCGGCAAACCCAAAAGATCTTAACTTCAATGGAATATCCTTTCCTGTTAGTGTAGACCAAATTGATCAGTTTGAAGAACCAAAACAACCCCAATAACGTTTAATGTATACACATGGGATGAGGAAACAAATTTGGTGCCAATTAAAGTGTCCAAGAAACATCCAACAATAGGCGAACCAGACAAAAATCATGTTGACTTACTACTGATGTTTTCACCAGGGGGGTACCGCATTACACATTAATACGCACAATGATAGATTATTGCGGCATACTTCAAAGCATTTCCATAAACAAGAATTCTCCAGAAAATGTTTAACAAGAATCCATCGTGCAAGCCGCGAGTGAACTAAAAAAACATTGTAAAATTCTGTGATTGTAAAACAGAACTAATTACGCCCCCACCTGGATCTAAAGTTAGTTTTAAGAACTGGGAAAAAACTGCAACATTCTCCATACGTAGTTTACGCAGACTTCGAGTCGCTTATTGTTCCTTATGAAGGGCCAGCGCCACAAAAACTTCGAAAAACGGCCCTTTAAAGAGTAATCACAAATTTGTTCATTTGCTTTCATGTTGTCAGGTCGGGTGCGTTCATTCAAAGCCAAAATTATTAGAGGACCAGATGCTGCAGAAACATTTTTAAAACGCATGCAGCAAGTGCGTAATGACTGTTCTAATAATCTGAATTTATCTGAAATCATGATGACGCCTGAAGACCAAGAACAGTATGGCTCAGCCACACATTGTTGGATTTGCGGTTTAGGCCTCTCATCAGACGCAGCGAATCCAACAGTAAGAGACCATGATCACATTAGTGGAAAGTTCAGAGGAGCGGCGCATAACAAATGCAATCTTCAACTAAAGTTTGATCCTAAGACATGGAAGCTGCCCATCTTCTTTCATAACTTGCGAGTTTACGACTCTCATCTTATAATGAAAGCAGTGGACGATGCCTTCAGGTGTCATGCATTGCACAGTCATCAGAAAAGTACATGTGCTTTAATCTAAATAACATGTCTTTTTATGACTCTATGCAACACATGATGGGTTCATTAGAGTCGCTGGCTATGTCCTTAAAGTCCTGCCCAATAACGGAAGAATATTTTGACCCAACTCTCGTTAGAAAGGGCGTTTACCCTTATGAGTACATGAACAGTTGGGAAAGGTTTGACGAAGACACACTTCCACCTAAAGGCGCGTTCTTTTCTAGTCTTAGAGGAAAGGACATCAGTGATTCTGATTACCAGCATGCTCAAGATGCGTGGGAGAAGTTAGATTGTAAAACGAGGGAGACTATCATGACTCATACTTGATGGCTGATGTATGTTTGTTGGCGGACATTTTTGAAAATTATAGAAAGACCTGCATGAAACATTACAGCCTGGATCCTGCGCATTATATTTCTGCGCCCGGGATGAGCTGGGACGCTTTCTTAAAGTTTACAGGAATACAGATTGATTTATTGTCTGACCTATCAATGATTCAGATGATTGAAAACGGGTTGCGTGGGGGAATTAGTATGGCGTCGCATCATTACTGTAAAGCAAACAACAAATACTTGGACGACTATGATCCGAGTAAAAAGGTCTAACTATCTCATGTATTTAGATGCAAACAATCTGTATGGTTGGGCAATGGCGCAATCACTTCCATTACGTAACTTCAAGATGTACACAGGTACGAATAATATTCAAAAGGCATTAAAGTGGTTGAACAGTTTAAACGCCTGATCAGCAGCGTGGTTTCATTCTAGAAGTTGACTTAGAATATCCTCATGAACTCCATGACCTGCATAATGACTATCCATTAGCAGCAGAAAGTCAAAGATAGATCCAAGAGAGCCGCCTAAACTTGTGCCTAATCTTCGAGGCAAAAAAAATTATGTCTGTCATTACAGACTTCTACAATTTTATTTAAGACATGGTTTGAAGTTGACAGTGTTCATCGCATAATTGCTTTTAATCAGAACAGTTCATGAAACCATACATAATGAAGAACACCGATCTCAGAACTAAATCCACAGATGCTTCAGAAAAAGACTTTTTCAAGCTGATGAACACAGCTGTTTTGGAAAGACTATGGAGAATCCGCACAAGACGTAAAGATGTCAGATTGGTCACCAAAGAGAACGAAGCAATTAAGCTAACTTCAAAAACCTAATTATCAGGACTTTAGAAGATTTCATGATCAGCTTTTTGGTATAATGATGAAAAAAAAGAAAGTCAAATTAGACAAACCTGTATTTAT
This sequence comes from Conus ventricosus, assembly GCA_018398815.1. NCBI lineage: Eukaryota > Metazoa > Mollusca > Gastropoda > Neogastropoda > Conidae > Conus > Conus ventricosus. The sequence goes on along the minus strand of JAFLJL010017827.1, from coordinate 7,516 downwards.
TGGGTTTTACTGTTTTAGAATTATCAAGCTTTTGATGTTAGAGTTTCTTTATGACTACTTTAAGCCCTCGTATCCTGAGTCCAGAGTACTTTACACAGATACAGACAGTTTTGTTATAGATATTCCTACTGAAGACATCTATAAAGACATGGAAATGGAAGTAGCTAAAGGACATGCGGGATGGTATGACACATCTGATTACCCTAAAGATTGCCTTTGCATTCAATTACTAACAAGAAGGTTTTAGGGAAGATGAAGGATGAATTATCGGAAAGGTGATCAAGGAGGTTGTTGGTTTAAGGTCAAAATGTACAGTATTTCGAGCCAGGAGAAAATCATTAAGAAAGCAAAGGGAATATCTCGCAGCGTTGTGCAGTCAAACATATCACATACAACTACAAAGAAGCATTGTTTGGCAATAAGACTTTTCATCATGACAACGTAAAACTGCGATCTAATCTACATGAGATCAACACAACAGTTGTAACAAAGAAGTCATTAGATAGAACAAACACAAAACGGGTGTTTGTTAATCCAGAGTTTTCATATGCAATTGGGCACTGGAGAACCGTTAAATTAATTAAAGCGGAACTGTGTCCGGCGGAATTATCTGCAGTTCTTCTTTCACAAAAGATCTTGAGGAGCTGGTTGTTTTGTTGGGGTCAGTTTCTCGTAAATAATACACGGGCGGATTCATTTTTACAATTCTTTTTATTTCATATGGATCAATACTCCAAATTGGATCAGTTGCCCTGATGCGAGTGTCCCTTCCGCTTCCCCCGGTAAATAAAGGTACCTTACTTTCAATCCAAATGGTAATTAGTTTGCTGGATGAAGACTCTCCTTCAGCAACATTTATTGTTTTTCTTTTGATTGCTTGTACTGGTTTTAGCCCTTTAAATTCTTCATTATTCATTGCGCGCAAAACTGAGGGCAGTCTTCTAACCCATTCTGTTTGCGAGAATTGTCAATAAGCTCTCTGTGATACTGGTAGGGGGAAAAGTCTTTCAGCTAACTGTTTGTTAAAGTTTTCAACTAAAGCCTGTGATCTGTGAACTCCCGGAATGCCTCTTTTAATGGTAACTCTATGTTTTTAACAATAATTGATTCACTTGGCCTTTAAATTCTTTTTCCATCATCGACTTGAATCATGCGAGGGAAAGTTAGCGGCCCTCGTTGGTATATCAGTTGTATAGCGACAGCAACTGCAGAAGCACTCTTTTGTGTTAATGGCTCCGCATCTTTGTATCTTGAAGCCATGTCAATGACTGTGAGTGCGTACTTAAATCTTTTCGTCTAATCCTATCAGGGGGTAATTTTAGAAGATCCATTTGATGGGTGTCGTTTGGAGTTGTATTGACAAAGTGTGGTCTCTGTATTCGTCTAGGGGCAGGTAAATAAATTTGCCAATTGCTTGTTTAGATAACCTTTCCTTTGCTGTTTGTTCCTGACTCCAGCTGCTTGGCTTAGCTTTTGTATTGCTGTGATACCCTTCCAATATCCTTTGGGCGAATAATAGATTTTGTTCATTTTTTATTCAGCCAATATTATGTGCAACAAAATACACGACAGTCATACCAACGACAATAAACCCAATTTCTTGCATCTTTTGTTTTTCTGATGGTTGATAAAGTCACTGAATTTTGGTGGGGGCAATGTCTCGATTGGTTTGCCTGTTACAAGATAATATTGTTTTATTGCTTGATCAACATTTTTAAATGTGTAAGCTGCATGCCCCTGTCTTTTCAGTGTGTCATTAATAAATCTAAACTGCTCAAGTCTCTGCCTTTCATAGGCGTTTTGTGCAGCTGCTGTTCCTCCATAGCTTTGTTATGTCTTTTTCTCTCGCCGTCATTCCCCAGTTTACTAAATGCGAAATTACTTCCGCTAAAAGCAACGCATTCACCACAGCGCCGCCTATCATTATTGCGAGTGAAGCCATTTTTTATAAATGTATTTTTTTCTTACAGATTTATATTGTCCGGAATTATTCCTTGCTTAACTAGAAAATCTTTCGTAGCAAACGAAGCTGCAATGATAGCAATCAGCTTTGCTGAATCCTCAAAGTCTAGTTTGCCAAGATCTGCTGGTTTATTCTTAACAGGCTTTTACCAAGCATTGAGTATCCTACACTTAGACCTCCAATAACAGCAGAATGGTATACAAGGTTGGTAACAGTTTTTTCGGTGCTCATTTTTATAAAATAAAATAATTATAATTTATTAAAAAACATGAACAGCGATGATCTCCTACAGCTACAAGGCAGCCTAAACCTTCCTGAACTTATGAATGACCAAGTTGATGACCAAGCAAATTATGCCAAAAAGGAGAGGTTGTATTCTTTGGCAGCATGTGGAAAAACAAAGCAGTTCCTCGGAACTGAATTCAGCATTGAACAGATTCAACAGATGTCGCCACAAGACATTATAAAGTATCATAAACGGTATGAAGCGCAGCTGGGGTCTAGAATGGTGAAAAGTGTGGGGCAAACGGTTCTTAGTTTGTACACTAAACTAGTCAGTAGATTTGCTCCATTGATTCTGAACAAGATCTTACGTATGATTTAACGCAAGATCCAGTTTTAACAAAGTCATTAGAGTCTCTAGGGTGTGATTTATACTATAGATTTGGGAACATTGTTATCGCCATTAATCATGGGATTAATAACTTTTAATCATATAGATTTTGTTTCCCTTCAAATGAACGAGCTGGAAAATCAGCAGAACCAGAAAACACTGAATCAGGTGGAGAAAGTAACCAAGCCAGAAAATCAGCAGAAAACGCTGAATCAGGGGGAGACCATTAAAAATCCTGGCGTGTTGAAGCAGGAAAAAAATTAGCAGAGTGGAACAGACAAAAAATTAATGTTGCAGAATATGACTCATCATGAAAACATAACACCGCCAACGCCAGAACAAGTTGATTCAATGCCAGCTATAAAAACTCCATGTGATTCAAGGGCACCAAAGTCTTCATGGAATATTGAACTTAAAACTGTTGCCATTTTTGGCACCCTTGCTGCTGTTGGGGGCGGTTATTACTGTTATAAAATATATACACAATGGCAACAAAAACAAAAGAAGTTTAAACAACCTGAACCCCTAAATACAGAAGACAAAAGCACGCCAAAACCGCCAATAACAAAACATCATTTTGATCCATTTATAATGCAATAATATTTTTAAATTTTTTAATAAAAATAGATCATGGCGTATTATAAAATGGTGTCAATAAATAAAGACATGGAGTCTATAAAAGCATTCCATAGACCAGAATTGTAATCAATGCGGTTGCTTCGGATGTAAGACCTTCCTTAAGATCTATGCAGAGAACGCTGAGCAAGACATCCTCAAAGATGACGCGTTTTTTGAGGCGTGTGTGTACTATATTAGACATCTGCTATTTAAGATAAAAACATAGATTGTATTTTTTTGATAATTATAAGATAACTTGAATACGAACTTGGTTGTACTTAAAGGATACTTAATCAAGAACTTATCAAGAACTTGATCAAAAACTTATTAAGAACTTAATTAAGAACTTGATCAAGAACTTATTAAAAACTTGGCTGTGGGGCGGGTGGGGGTGGGGTGAGTGGTGGGTGGGGTGTAAGTGGGGTAGGGGGGTGTGCATGCGTGGGGTAGGACAAAACAAACAACAAACACAAACACCCAATAGACAGTCCAGGGGTGGGGCGGAGGGACGTGCGTGCGTGGGGTAGGTCAAAACACACAAACACCAACAAACAAACAAGAAGTGGGAAATACCGGGCTGTGTCCCCCCCGCAACCTCAATCAACCCCAAGTGATCACATAGGGTCGTTTGGCCTAGTTTGCCGCTGAGCTTTGCTGGTGCTGCCGCGCTTTGTAGTCAAGCGATCACATAGGGTCGTTTGACCTAGTTTGCCACCCGAGCTTTGCAGGTGCTGACGTCATTGGCGGCAAGCGATCACATAGGGTTGTTTGGCCTAGTTTGCTCTGCTCCTCTTTTCTCAACCAGGCTTGCAACTGGCTTTGGCAGAGTTACAGCAATTACTGCTGTAGCCGAGCTTTTATGGCGGCTCTAATCGCCAGTAGTAGTACATCCGTCATTGTATATTTGGAGCATTTATATGAAGATAGTGCTGGCCACACACTACTCCTCTCCATACTGGTAGATGTACTAAGGCCTGCCTATCCCTATCTAGTTTGTTTGCCAGAACATTCGAAAATCGTTATTCTGTTGCATAAGTTTAATAATGGTTTGGCGTTTGCTACACAGTTCATTTATACTGATTCCTAGCTTGTGAATTTAGGAAAGTTATAAAAACACACAGAAAGTTGAATGAGTTTCCTAGCATACGAATCAGACATGTTCACCTCGTCTTAAGAAATTTAAACGCCATGTTTGATTTCGTTTTTTGTTTTTTTAAACATGACTTGGGCTGTCTCAAGCCAACGCCCAACAATCAACGCGTGATGGATTGTTTTGCTTTGGCCGGCTTTCAACAATGCAGCACCCCTTTATTAATAAGGAACCATCTCACGATAGTCAAACACATATTAAAACTGGCTATATTTTGTTCAGCAATATTGCCTTCAACGTTTTCATTTCCTTGAACCAACAAACCTTTAAGATAGTCGTCCATTTCCAAAGCAGTCGGTTCCCTTTTTTCTTTTTCTGTTCCTTCTAGGAAAGCAATACTTCTTTTCGGTTTCAGCGGTAACGAACATGCTTCACCCCGTTCTTTTTTCAACAAATACTCTGACATGCAAGTATGGTAAAAATTGTGGTGTTCAATGGCGAGAGCTTGCTCTTCAGTGAAACGGGTAGCCATTTTTTAGAATAACACACCAAGCCCAATACACAGCGCAATAAAAAACGTCCTACTAGTCCGGGAGTCAGTAGAAGAATGATGAAACCGGTGTTGGAAACTGGTCATGTGAGCGCTGTGAGAGCGCCCTCAGGCGGCAGAGAAGCTTCGAGAAAAGCTGATGAAATATATTGTAATGCGCAGGCCCGGCGTGAGGGAGTGGGGTAAGGGAGGAGCGGGGCGGCAGTATTGATTTTTGGCCTCTCCGTTTGTCAGCAGGTGTGAGGCGCGCGCGCGCGCGTGTATGAGTGTCTGTCTGTGCCCATGTGTGTGTGTGTGTGTGTGTGTGTGTGTGTGTTGTGTGTGTGTGTGTGTGTGTGTGTGTGTGTGTGTGTGTGTGTGTGGCTGTGTGTGTGTGTGTGTGTGTGTGTGTGTGTGTGTGGGGGGAGTGTGTGAGTGTGTGTGTGTGTGTGTGTGTGTCTCTCTTCTCTGTCTGTCTGCCGGTGATTCTCTCTCTCTCTCTTCCGCCACAGGAAAAGGCGGCTTTTAGGCCACTTTCGCCCAAAAACTCGGTGGTGAAGCAAGTGAGCCCGAAGCGGCATTTCCCTGTTCTCTCAAACACACACAGAGACACGCACTTGCACACACACACACACACACACACACACACACACACTTGCGCCCCACCCCCTTTTACACACACACACACACACACACACACACACCAAATGTTAACACATTCTTCTCACCTTTTGTTCCAACACAAAGCACGCGTATGCGAGAGAGAGAGAGAGAGAGAGAGAGAGAGAGAGAGAGAGAGAGAGAGAGAGTGAGAGAGAGAGAGAGAGAGAGAGTGTCACACTGTCACTCTTGCATACCCGCATTCATGACAGCATTTACTCCATACGCACACGCAATCTTTCCAAACAACCAAAAGGCGCACTACCGAATGTTTTTCTTCTCCCCCTCTCCTTCAGGGAAAACAATTTACTAAATCACATCATCCACTTGTAAACAGATTTTACCTCTGTATCTCTCTCCACACTGAGAGACAAATAAATCTGCACACATGTATCTCTCCTCACGTCGGGAGACAAATCAATCTTCCCACATGTATCTCTCTTTACACTGAGAGAAAAAACCAGTCTTCACACATGTATCTCTCCTCACACTGAGAGATAAAATAATCTAGTTCCGCTTCTATAAAGCCGTGGCCTTCACATTCCGTTATCCAAAAAATCCGGACCAGGAGAATACATAACTCCCGTAATCACTGAGGACCTGCCTGCCTCAAGTAAAAGCTTCTCCGCTTTCTTAATTCCCTGTCTATCTGAGACAATATACTGCCCCCTCGAATTCTCCTGTCCTGGAGATACGAGTCTCGACTTCTCTTCCGCGACTTCTTCTGTCTCTTGCGAAACGACGAGCTTCAACTCCTCTCCCTGGAGTTGGTACCTGCTGGGGCTGAACTACCAGTGTGTTCCCCACACCATGGCCATCTTCAACCACCTCACGGGGTGAAAGATGAAGGGTGAAGGGCGAAGGGTAAAGGGTGAAGGGCTGAAACACGAATAAGGTTCGTGTAAGTAACCTTCTTAATTCAACATATGAATTCTTTCTTTCTCTTCTTTAAGTTTTCCCCCTGTAGCTTTCCCCAACTATCTATCGCTCACCTGGTAATAACTGGTCAGCAACGAGGACCACCGTCCTGACAGGTTCGAGTCTCTAGGCCATCTGCTGGGTTAAAACTGACTCTTTCCTCCCTTCTCCTAGTGAGTGCATACTCAGTGTCAAAACACATGACCAGCACCTTACCTTACCAGCCCTTGTTAAACTCTCACTCAGTGGTCACTTTCACCCAATGACCACATTCGTTTCTTGAATGAGTCATACTCACAATTATTTTGGGGACGCCCGCTACACTAGTCAAGCCATATGAATATTCTTCCTTTAATTGTGGCACGGGGAAATGATTCATATCACTAACTACATGTGATGGAGCGTCACATGCCTTGATGTGAGGCTACGTCACATGACAGAGAGAGAGAGAGAGAGAGAGAGAGAGAGAGAGAGAGAGAGAGAGAGAGAGAGAGAGGCAGGCAGGCAGGCAGGCAGGCAGGCAGGCAGGCAGGCAGGCAGAGAGTCAGACAGACAGACAGACAGACAGAGAGGGACATAGACAGAGACAGAGAGATTCAGATGACTCTGTAAACCAGCCTCAGGCCCTTATGTCAACCTAAGAATGGCAAAGGAGATATGTGCTTTTTTCAGCAATGCAAATACGTTAAGAGAGAGAGAGAGAGAGAGAGAGAGAGAGAGAGAGAGACAGAGACAGAGACAGAGAACAGACAGACAGACAGACAGACAGACAGACAGACAGACAGACAGACAGACACAGATACAGAGACAGAGAGACTGAGAGATCATCGTGGTAGTCGAGAGTTCGTGTGTGTGTGTGTGTGTGTGTGTGTGTGTGTGTGTGTGTGGAGAAGGGGGGTGGGGGTGGAGGTTGGGATTGAAGCTCAGATAGGTAACATTGCGAGTGGAGGAGAGGTGCGGGGTTGGGGTAAGGTGTGGGGTTCAGGGAGAGGGTGGGGTGGGTGGGAGGGGGAGTGGTGGATGGTAGCGGAGGGGGGGGGGGTTGTCAGGGGAAGGAGGGATTGCATTAATATCATTCCAGAAGTAAGAGACCCCTGTCATACTTCTTCCACGTAGTGAGCCATT
>JAFLJL010017826.1:3149-22421 GCA_018398815.1 Conus ventricosus | reverse complement strand
TTGCCGAAGTGCTTGTTCTTTGCTCTCCTCTCTCTCTCTCTCTCTCTCCTCTCCATCTCTCTCTCTCTCTCTCTCTCTCTCTCTCTCTCTCTCTCTCTCTCTCTCTCGTAGTACTGTCTGTCTGTCTCTGTATCTTCTCTCTCTCTCCTCTCTCTCTCTCTCTCCTCTCTCTCTCTCCTCTCTCTCTCTCTCTCTCTCTGTGTAAATCTTCTCTGTCTGTCTGTCTGTTCTCTGTATATTTCTCTCTGTGTATCTCTGTCTTCTCTGTATCTCTCTCTCTCTCCTCTCTCTCTCTCTCTCTCTCTCTCTCTCTCCTCTCTCTCTCTCTCTCTCTCTCTCTCTCTCTCTGCTCTCTGTAAATCTTCTCTGTCTGTCTGTCTGTCACTCTGTGTATTTCTCTCTGTGTATCTCTGTCTGTCTCTGTATCTCTCTCTCTCTCTCTCTCTCTCTCTCTCTCTCTCTCTCTCTCTCTCTTTCTCTTTGTCTTTCTGTCGGTCTCTGTCTGTCTGTACTGTCTGTCTGTCTCTGTATCTTCTCTCTCTCTCTCTCTCTCTCTCCTCTCTCTCTCTCTCTCTCTCATCTCTCTCTCTCTCTCTCTCTCTCTCTCTGCTCTCTGTAAATCTTCTCTGTCTGTCTGTCTGTCCGTCTCTCTGTGTATTTCTCTCTGAGTATCTCTGTCTGTCTCTGTATCTCTCTCTGTCTCTGTCAGTCTGTCTCTCTCTCACTGCCACCTTCTCCCTCTCACTCCCTGCCCCTCCTCTCTCTCTCTCACTCTCTCTCTCTCTCTCTGCCTCTCTCTCTCTCTTTGTCTTTCTGTCGGTCTCTGTCTGTCTGTCTGTACTGTCTGTGTCCTATGTATCTTCTCCTCTCTCTCTCTCTCTCTCTGTCTCTGTCTCTCTCTCTCTCTCTCTCTAAATCTTCTCTGTCTGTCTGTCTGTCTGTCTGTCTATCTGTCGTCTCTCCTTCTTTTGTGTGGAGATTTTAATGCCCGTACTGGAAACAAAAATACTGTATGTGTAGATGAGGACATATTCCACAATGGTGAAGAAACTTTTGAACGGACGTCTGAAGATTTAATATTTAATGTTTTTGGAAGAAAGTTGATTGATGTCTGTCAAGTGTTTGATTGCTCTATTCTAAATGGATGTAATTTTTTTCAACTCAGAAGGGAACGTAACTTATTATCACAAACAGGTTCAAGCCTGATTGACTATTTTTGTGCTTCCAACGATCTATGTACACAAAACATTTTTATGTCACTTGTTGTTGAAAAACAGGATAGAATCCGATCACTTGCCTGTGTCCCTGACAGTGGGTACAACACGGACAGACCGAGAAACTGCACGTGCTGTAAAAGTGAAAACGGAAAAACTGGTTTGGGATGACAGTAAAATACACGTGTTTTTAGATTCTCTCCGATCACGGGAATCCCAGGAAAAGTTGTTAACGCGCATTAGCTGACACTGACACTGATGTCAACGCTGCGGTTGGTCTGTTCGTGGAGTGCCTACTGTCAGCGGCAAAGTGCATGAATAAAACAGTGTTTACTGGCAACAACCAGAAGAAAGAGGCGGAATGGTTTGATAAGGATTGTCATCAAAGCAAAAAAGATGCAAAGACAAAGTTGTGGAAATTTAGACGCAAAAGATCAGAACCAAACTGGCAGGATTACTTTGAGAGCAAACAGTCGTACCAAACTTTAATCAAGGAAAAGAGAAAGGCATTTAAAAAAGCGAAAGCAGATGCCCTCATGAATCATATAGGTAACCCAAAGCTGTTCTGGAAAGAAGTCAATTCATGTTTGCATCTTAAGCCCAAGGATGTCTGTAGTGACAAAATCACAAAAGACAGATGGTTTGATCATTTCAGTGAAGTGTTCAAATCAAACCAGTGCGCTTCAAATGAATCTAATGTTCATGATTCTATTGATTTTGCTACACTACCAAAAATTGACGTACTCGATCAAGCCATTACTGAAAGTGAGGTTCGAAGAGCACTACGACACTTAAAAACTGGCAAAGCTTGTGGCGCAGATCAAATCCTGGCGGAAATGCTGAAGTCAGCAGAAGAGTTAGTATGTGAGTTTCTAACAAGATTATTCAATTCAGTTTTTCTGTAGGGGACTTTTCCAGACATGTGGCGTGAAGCCATCATTGTGCCCATTTTTAAGAAAGGTGACCGTAAAAATCCGTCCAACTATAGAGGAATATCACTCCTGAGCTTGATCGGAAAATGTTACACATCTATTTTGAACAATCGTTTATATTTCTGGTTGGAAGATAATTACAAAATGTCAGAAACACAGGCGGGATTCAGAAAAGGATACTCTACCACGGATCATATTTTTACCCTATACTCCGTAATTCATAAGTATTTGAGCAAACCTGGAAAACTATATGTATGTTTCGTCGATCTAAAGAGGGCGTATGACTCGGTTCAACATGCAACCTTATTGAGAGCCCTGGTCAAAGCTGGCACATCATGTACATTTACCAAAGCAGTCATGGCGATGTACGAGTCTTTAAAAGCACGCGTACGTGTGCAGAACGACTTCACGGACTGTTTCGATTGCCCACAAGGTTTGAGACAGGGATGCGTTGCAAGTACAACATTTTTCTCAGTAATCATCAATCAGTTATCAGAACAATTGTCGGTAGACGGAAAGCATGGTGTACAAACTCTGTCCCGGTCTTGTTGAACTTTTCATTCTGATGTTTGCAGATGATCTTGCACTGCTGTCAAGTTCACCATCTGGCTTACAGAACCAGATTAATTGTTTAGTTAAGGCCTGTTCTGATCTCAAACTTGAAATAAATTGTGACAAAACCAAAGTGATGGTTTTTAGGAAGGGTGGGTTCCTTGGGAGACATGAGAAATGGTATATTGGAACAGAACAACTCGAAGTCGTTAACAGCTATGTCGATGCATTAGAGCCACAACTGTCTACTTGAAAAACGCCATTTTGAGAAATGGCCACTTAAAGATTTCACAGGTCTCCGAAAATTACACCTCTGCGCGCAGAACTTCCAAACTTGGGAAAAACAAACACTAGATGGTGTCTAAAGCTGTACAAATGAGGGTTAAAAAAACTCAAATGGAAACCACATAATTACGCAATCTTAAGAAGTAAACACTCTTGGTCTGAAAAGAAAGGCTTTCATCTCCCAGAATTTTGAAGCACAACTTATTAACAAGACTTAGAAAGTTGTGGCACACAACGGAAAGACCTTCACAGCTGAAATCCTCAGGCCACAACTGATCAGCTATGGGATAGTGACTTGTGGCCTGGAACATTCCTATCATTTGCCGTAATAGTTTGGAATACAACTGTCTTCTATGGCTCTAGCCACTTGTGGCACGGACAAAACTGTCCCACTGTATGGAACTTTTTCAGATCACAATCTGTATGTACAAGAAAATCAGTTGTGGTATAAAACTTTAGTCGTTTTTTTTGTATGTGTTATTCTGGGCAACAAGTGCTCACGAATGAAAAAACATAGTTGTGGCCTTGGAAGTTTGACAAAATTCATGTCATACATTAGGTAACAGTGTTTAACCCAATTCTTGAACCGTGTTTTACACTGAGCTAATTTTGTATTTTACACTATTAATTTGCTCGGAACCACCCCCTGATAGAAAAGAATGGACTGGATAGGCTTGTGTGAAGCTGTTGTTAAGGAAAAGGTTAAGATCAATAGCCTATAGAAAGTAACGTCGACAGTTTCTGGAAAACGTCTGTGAATAGAAGACGACACACACACGCACGCACGCACGCACACACGCACGCACGCACGCACGCACGAAACGCACGCACACACAACACACACACACACACAACACACACACACACACACACAGAGGCAGAGGTGAATGCAACCAAGCCCTAAAGCTACTTTACCTTCACACTGTCATGCTAACAACAAAAATATACAATAGACTGAACACATATGCAAAATTGTGCATGCCTACCTTGTTTGCTGTCTCCAAATTCCACACAAGGATGAATCATCCACAGTAAGAACAACTGTCTACATTGTCACAGTTCACAGTTTATTCACAAAAGGGGTGTGGGGGTGGGGTGGAGAGAGACTGTTCACTGTATCATTCACAGAAGGAAAAAAAATCTGTTCACTGTATCCTACTTCAGTTCACTGCTTGGTCCACAATGGGGAAAAAGCTGTTCACCGATTTTCCACAGCAGAAAAAAAGAATTGTCCACATTGATTTTAGTTCATTGATTTATCCACAATAGAGAAAGTAAATATAGCATATATATTTCACTGATTTGATTCCACATTAACAAAAAGAGCGCACCTATTGTTCAGAATGAAAACAGACTGTCACGGTCAAATTCAACACAACCAAAGTGTGGTCCGTCACCGGCCACTTCAACTGGACATAAGTCCAAACGCAGACATTCTAGGCGCCACGTAGACGGGCCATGGTTCGGATCCAGCCCAAATTTAAGCATAGGGGAGAGGCTCCACAGAGACGGTCTGTCCGGCCAGACGGACTAAGCAGCTTTGACCGACGCCTCGATGTCTAGCGAGACGAGTCGTAGCGCCTGGCTCAGGCTCATCTAGCCAATTTGTGGAACCAGCGCCATTGTTAGTCGGACGGGCGCAGGTTTAAAGCAGGAAAGGGAGAGGGGGAAGGTAGTGCGTGGTGGGGGTGAAATCTAGCTAAACAATTAAATGACCAATTGACCACCACAGAGAGTAGGCGTTTTAGCATGACTGGCATGATTTGAACACCAATGGAATTAGAGGGAGATAACTTCGAGTCGAGCAGTAAAATACTGACCAATGGTACTCGCCCTTTTTGACAGATCGGAACGGATAAGAAGGATGTGAGAGTGAGAGAACGGGGAGAAACGAGGGAGAACGAACAGAGAGACAGAGAGAGAGAGAGGTCTGAGTGTAATCTCTGAGGAGAGAAAAGCAGAGAAGGGGGGAAAGAAAGAGAACCAATTTTGAGAGTTAGAGAGATAGTCTGCAGGGGAAGGATGAGGAGAGATGGGGAAGGGGAAGGCGCTAAAAATGGGAGGAAAAAAAAAAGGAAAAAAAAAAAAAAGAGAAAAAAAGCAACCTGTCCATTTGAAAGAGCAGCTAAAAGAGAGAGAGAGAGGTGCAAGCGTTAATCGGAAGAAAGAAAGGGAAAACAGATCGTTTGAAGTCACTGTTTTATCTTCACGGGGGTTCGCCCTCATACTTGGCCAGCCCCACTTTCACGAAGACCAACGCCAGTGAACAGTCTAACCGCCCAGGGGCCGGACCAAGCCAGTGCCAGCATTGGTCGTGCTTGGAATGTGACAGTGAAAAGAAAGAAAAAAAAAAGAAAAGAAAGGGATTGTAAATTAGTTAGTCACCGGGCCCGGGGTAAAGTAGAAATTATTTTTCCCCGGGGTTTATTTTAATAAAGTTTTAGACAAAGATTTTTAAAGTTAGGAAAAGAGGAATTTTTTATTTTTTGTTCCTATCTTTGAGGTTTCGTTCTATGAACATGGTAGTAAAGTTATGACTTTACTTGGTTTGAGGACGAATGATGATAATGAATGAGATCTAAGCAAGCTGTGGTGTTTGTTTGGGGCGGCGTACCCTTCCCCCATGATATCCCCCCAGGTTGAAATTTTGGGCAGCTTGCCAGGATTTTTGGGCCCCCATTTATTAAATTTGTTCAACTTCTGGGAGGGAAAGCTGGGTGGGATAAAGTTTTAAAACCTAAGACGGGGGGTTGTCTTAGTATGTTCCCAAGTAGTAAATACTGGGCTTGGATTGTTCCCAAGATGTTAATATGGGTTTGGCATTTCACCCCAAGTACTCATTTCGCACAGTTTGCCTTAAAATTTTCGCTTCAAGTTGGGTCGGCGCTAGGCGTCTAAAAAATAATTACGTTGTCCCAAGCTAATTTACATTATGGGATTGTGCTTTACGTCATCGTGTGGGAAACCACCAGTTTGGCTGTCGTAGAAATAAAACTTGTTCCCAAAAAAAAAAAGAGATAATGGGGGAAGAAAAAAAACCCCTATTGAACAACTTGTGAGCGTCGTGTATTTAGGCTTTTGGGGGAGATGAGTTGCGTGCTTTCTTTTTGGGAAAAACCAACAAAAGATGGAAGAGATGAACGCGCGAAAGACGCCTTTTTGTCGCATTGGAAATACCCCAAAGAAGGAAAAGCCCTAAAATAGCAAAACGCGGAAAACAAAAAATGAAGCAGGAGACAAAAAGAAAAAGGATTCAGGAATGAAAATCGGCTAGGAAGAAAAAGAAAGAAGAAGCAGGAGACAAAAGATTAAAGGTTCAATTAAGTTGAGAAAGTGAGAATGCAGAGGGAGGCCCGAGGATGGGAGTTCATTTTCCCAGTGACTCTGTGGCAGCTACCCCCCCCCGCCCCAAGTTGCCAAAAATCTGGGAAGGGACCGATTCGATTGATGCTACTCAGTTTTCAAAACTTTTTGAACCAGTGGGGTTGGCCTCCAAAGAGTGGGCAGTCATTTTGCGGGCTTTATGAGGGTAAGGCATTGCAGATTTCACTGGGGTTACCAGCAAAAACAACAGCCCGTTTTGGTGCTGTAAAGGGAGTCTTTAATGAAGGGATTTGCCTCCAGAGGAAGGATTCAGAAAGAAATTTCGTTCGCAGTTTGAAAGCGGGGGAAAAGTACACCCCCTTTGGTGCCTCAATCACTTTTTTTTGAGAAATGGCCCTAGGTTGAGGGGGTGAGAAAAAATTCACGAATTGAAGAGCAGTTAGAAGGAACAATTTTGTCGGGGTTGCAGCCCTGATTTAAAACCTACATTTGAAAAGAGACAGCCGAGACAGCAGGAGAGTTGTTGAAGTTCGCAGGGTGTACGGGGGGCACGTTGGGCACTAAGGTGCAGGGAAACAGGTCAGGCACTTTTGAAAGAGGCAAGGGACTAGGGGAGTTTCCTGCAAAGTCTGAAAAACCCAGGGTGGGCAGAAGGAAGGGCAGGGGGACATTAGGTGTTTCATTTGTCAAAAGAAGGGCATGTGGCGAGGATTGTCGAGAGGTTCCAAAAGGGCGCACCCTTGAAAGAGGGGGTAAGGGTCGTAAAAGGGGAAACGACCTGCAGGGGAAACCCAAAAGGGGGATTCTTTAAAAAGAGGGTGGAGTGCAGCTATGGTAGCACGGACCCCGTCAGTGTCGGGGGGAGGGCCTAGGTAGGGGTTCGTTCCCCGGGAAAAAGGGGTGGTTTGGGCCCCAGCAGAGGGGGAAGTGTTACGAGACATGGTTGTTCAGGCGGTTTGTGTACGAAAAAAAACGCGGTCAGAAAGGGGTTTTGACGGGGGAAAAACCAGACCTTCTTAAATCGATGGACTGTGAGGAGTTTCCATTTGCTAAGATAAAAGTACGTCCCCCTTATTTTTCGGCGAGTTGTCTGCGTTGGGTGAGGAAAAACCCCCCTTCTGATTTGATCTGGGAAAATTTCCGGTGCAAGGGATCCGGGGGATCCTGAGTTTTTGATTTGCTACGGGGGCAGCTTTTCAAACCGGGAAAGAAGGGAGGAAAAGGTTTGAAAACCGTTAGTCGTTCCAGCAGGAAGTCAGGCATAATGGGGCCCCGATGAGTTTAGGGCAGCGGGGAAAAAGACCCTTGCTGTGAAGTCTGGGATTTGGAAAGGGGGTGGAGAGAAACAGGAGGTTGGGGAGGTGAGAAGAATTTCTTGTGAAAAAAGGCGGGCTGTTGTACCGAGTGTTCCCAAAGGGGAGAAGGAAGGTGACCACTCGTTAGAGGTACCGGGGTTATCTGACACTGTCATGTCAGTGGGTCACGGTCGCTCATGGGGGGGCATCTCGGCAACCAGCAAAACACCCTCCCGAATCTTTGATGCTTTCATTGGCCAGGAGCAATGGCAAAAACATAAAGGTTTCTGCTTGTCATTGCGTGTGTAAAAGGGTCACCAAAAGGGAGGGGTAAAAGAGGAAGGCGCCTCTTTAAAACACCCCCTTAATTTGACACCCATTCGGGGGGGGTGGCTGTTGATTGTTTGGCCCCCAATCGGCCCGTTCCCAAAGGTGGGACAGGCATGTGTTTGCGCTGGTGGACTACGCGACCAGTCCCCAGAACGGTTGCATTGAAAGGCTAGATACGCAAAGGTCGCTGAAGGGCTGGTAGACATCTTCTCTCGCGGGGTGTGCCCGACAAATTCCAGTGACAGGGGGTCACATTTCCCCCTCAGGCGTGATGAGGGAAGTCAACAGGTGCTGGGATCACACAGCTTTCACTACCCCATCCACCCACAATGCAAGGGCTTGGTGGGAGTTTTAAAGGGTGTTGTAAGGGCATCTTAAAAGAAGTCTGTGGGGAAAAAGGCCAGCGATTTGGGCCGCTAATTCCAGGGGGCATGTTCGTACGGGGGGAACCCCCTCAGGAAAGCACAGGCTTTTCGCCTTTTGAGCTGCTGTATGGGCGGCGTTCGGGACCGGGGTGGCATTAAAAAAGAGCTGTGGTCCGGAAACAGGAGTCCGAAAAAGTCAAAACCACATATCAGTAGTGGTGGCTTCGAAATAGGTCGAGGAGACATTAAGGTCGAAAGGGATTTTTGCGGGGGCTAGGGTCGTCCAGAAGAAGCAGTTGACAGGAAAGGGGTGAGGAAGAAATTTCCCTAAGGTGGGAGATCAAGTCCTGTTACTGCCCCCACGGATCACAACAACTGCTATGCTTGGGAAAGGGGGACCATTCACCACCCATTGAAAAGGTAGTCAGGACTACCGAATCGATGTGAAGGGGAAATCAAAATTTTTCCATGAAAAATTTGCTCCGAAAAATATTTTCAGCTGGGATCGCACAAGGGCAGCAATCATTTGGAGGCAGCAGAAGAAGGGGGGATTTTGTCCCCGGTTTTTCCAGGAGAAGAGTAACAGGGATGTGTCACGTATGAAGGGTTTGCAGTAAGACGGAGGAAGTTAGGGGGCTCCTAGAAAGTTAGGGGCGTCCCGACTGAAAAAACCAGCAGGCAACCTAGAACTGTACGGGGGAGTTAACACAAAAAAAACCGACATGTGAAAGCCTACCCGATCCATATGCCACCAAGCAAGTGTCGAGGGGAGGAGAAAAGAGGTTGGCCCTTGGGGTGATTGAACCGCCAAATCATCGATAGTGCACCCGTGTCTTGTGAAAAAAAAAGTCGGTGAGCATCGATTCTGGTCGACATGACGTCTGAACATGTCCCAAGGTCGATGCAGAGGTCTACCAAACATGGAAACCTTTCGCTAAATCGCCCAAGCAAGAGCGTTTTTTCCCCAGGATAGATCTGAAAAGGTTTTAACTGGAAATAGCCTTGAGTGAGGACTAAAAAGGAAAAAGTCACAGCTTTTTCCCCTCCTATGGGGCATACAGGGGGCGAGTACCCCTTTTTGGGATGGTCAAGCCCCTGCAGTCTTTCTCGGATGATGGGAATTTATTGCGGGATTGGAAGGGGTTGTGAATTTCATGGATGACTTCTGAACATCCGGACATGGGGGGAGCAATGAGGAGCTAGGAGCAGTTTTAGAGGGTTGGAAAAGCCAATCTCCCCCCGACCCAAGTGCCTTTGGGTTTTTCCCAAGCCTGGATTTTTCCTTTTTTTTTGTTGTCGGAGGCGACAAAAAGACCCGGAAAAGGGGGAAAGGTGGAAAAGGGGAAAGATAAATTCAGAGGAAAAAAGGCCCCAAAACGAAGTCAGGAGTCGCTAGGTTTTATGGGTTCTATGGGGAAATTTTTCCCAAATTTCGCAGCAACCCGAGGTCCTCTCAGCGTTTTGGGGTAAAAGGGGGGAAAACCCGGAGTGTCGATGGTCAGACGCTGCAGAGCAGCACCGCGGTGTTAGAAAGACAGGTTCCCTTTCCCATCTGAAGCTACCAGATATGCCCAAAAACCATTTTTGTTGCGGACAGATGCTGGGCGGTGGGATAGGGGGGGCAGAGTTGCAGGAGGCTGAAGGGTCGAGTTTCCTGTGAGAAGCTGCAGGAATTGCAAAGTGTGAAAAAGGGGTACCAAGGGGAAAGGAGTGTTTAGCTGTGTGTGGGCCGTGCGAATTCCACAAATACTTGTAGGGGGAAGAGTTCGTGTGGAGACAGACCAACCCTCAAATTTCCTGCAGGAGGCACAGTGAAAACAGCGAGTTGATTGGGAATGGCACTGCAGCCTACGGATCGAGTGCGTACATCCCGGGGAGGTGGGAAAAATGTGGGGGCGACTATTTAATCGCGGAGCTAGCAGCTGCAATCAGGGAATCGTATCCGGGGGCTTTTTTGATAATATGTGTTGTTTACAGTTATGTTGTTTGGGGTAGGGGTTCTTCCCGTGGCTATGGTTCATTTTTTGGGGGGTGGAGACTTGTTCATGTTTTCTTTGGGATGTTCAGTGAATGTGTTATGCTTTGGGGCATACAGTCGTTGTTAGTGATGATTATTTGCAATAAATGAGGATGGAGATTCCCAGTGAAAGGGCAGAACGGATCAATTTTAAATTTTGCTTTTTCAAAAATTGTGAAAAAGGAAGAGGCAAAACCCCAAGGTGGGGGTTTTTATAAATGCGCACAGAGGTCGGTTTTAAAAAAGTTTAAAAAACGCAAGAGCGCACGTCAAAGATAATCATTGGAGTGGGACCCTAATGATATTTTTTTTAATTTATAAAACCGTTGGTTGAAAGTATTTTTTTAAACTTTGCACGTGTGCTGTGGTCAGCAAATTCGGGTTTTTGCTTTTTTTGTCGTTGTTTTGGACAATGCGGGCATGTCTTTTTCAAAGGGGGGAAATTGTCACGGTCCAAAATTCAACACAACCAAGTGTGGTCCGGTTTTGCCCCCCACTTTAAATGGACATAATCCCCAAGCAGACATTCTAGGGGCCCCGTAACGGGCCATGGTTCGGATCCGCCCCTTAAGCATAGGGGAGGGCTCCACAGAGACGGTTGTTCCCCGGGCCCCGGGGTAAGCAGGTTGACCGAGCCCCGTTCTAGCGAGTCGTGCGCCTGGCTCGGCTCATCTAGCCAATTTTTGGAACCGCGCCATTGTTGTCGGAGCGCAGGTTAAAGCAGGAAAGGGGGGAGGGGGAAGGGTTTTTGTGCGTGGGGGGGTGAAAATTAGTAATCAATTAAATGAACCAATTGACCACAAGAGAGTAAGGCGTGTGGCAGATGGGTGATTTTTAAATCCCAAAGGAATTGAGGGAGATAATTTGAGTACGAGGCGTAAAAAACTGACCAATGGTATGCCCTTTTTTACGATCGGAACGGGATAAGAAGGATGTGAATGAGGGGGAAGGGGAGAAGGGGTGGAAAAGAACCGAGGGACAGGGAGAGAGGCTGAGTTAATCTTGAGGAGAGAAAAAACGAGAGAGAGGGGAGGAGAGAAGAAAAACCCCGTTTAGAGTTTTCATGAGTGTCGCAGAGGAAAAGGGCGAGGGGAGATGTGGAGAGGAGAGCTGCTCTAATTTAGGGGAAAAGAAAGAAAAGAAAAAGAGAAAAAAGCAACCTGTCCCTTTGATAAAGCAGACTGAAGAGAGGAGAGAGAGAGTGCAAAGGTTAATGCGGAAGAAAAAAGGGGGAACAGTCGATGTTGTATCACTGTTCTATCTCATGGGGGTTTGACCCAACTTGGCCAGCGCCACTTTCATCGACAGACAAGCCCCGTGGCAACATTCCTGACCCGGCCCAGCAGACCAAGACCCCTGCCGCAGTTTTGCGTGCTTGTTTAAAGTGACAGTGAAAAAAAAAAAGAAAAAAAAAGAAAAGAAAAGACAGTGATTCGTAAATAGTTAAGATCACCTGGCCCCAGGTAAAATAGAAAATTTTTTATACCCGGGTTTTTAATGAGTTTTAGACAAATGATTTGTGAATTCAGGAAAAAAAGAGAATGTTTTATTTTGTTTGATTCCATATGCATTGAGGTTCGTTCTAAAAGAACATGTTTGTAAAGTTTTAGATTTACTAGTGGTTTAATGTGACGAAAGCAGATTATGAATGAGATGTAAGCAAGCTGGAGTTGTTTGGGCTGTGGCTAGCCTTCCCCCACTGAATCACCCGGGGGTTTAACAACATCGGCCACTGTCAAATTCACCAAATAAAATTTTACAGTCTTCTTCGGATTTTGTGCCTTCTCGGGAATGCCGGGTTTTGCAAGCCTGTTCTGGAGCCGGGGGGTGGGCTGGGGAGCCGTTGGTGAACTGGGTGCGCTGTGGCACAACCCCAGTGGCAGGGGCCAGCGGTCTTTCTTCTTTGCTTCAGGGCAAAGGAGCGATCCGTGTACCGCTGAGGAAGGTCTGCACATTTTCTGACCGCTTGTGGCGACCTCGACGGCTGTTTTCCCCTTTATTTCAGGCTCCGAAAAAATCTGTCATTTCCCTATTTGAAATACATGTGGCTTCTTCCTTTGATACCTACCACTTAATCTTCAGCCAGCTGATTTTGGCTCCCCGTGTATCAGTCTTGGTATTCCCCCTTCCGTGAAGCAAGTTTTGAAAATCCAGAAAGCGCTATTAAGGGGGTACGGGGATGGGGAATTTGATCTTGCCATCTCAATGATGAAGCCACTGATTGGAATGAAAATGGACATTCTTTTTCGCTTTTTCCCATGTAGCTGAATTGGAAACACACCCATATGGTAAGGCCGCTTTCCAGAAACTTTTGGTCGATGTCTGGATGTGTCAATGCTTTGACCGCATAAGGAAAAGCGCAGCAACAAATGATTTCTATTTTTGTCCGCCAAGGGATCAGAATACAAGTGAAGGGGTGATGTGTTCTGGGAAATGACGGATTAAAAGCAGAAAACCCGGTGGCAATTCAAAGATCTTTGTTTCCTCACATTCATTCCAAACAAAGCAAAGGCTTTTTTTGTCTGAAAGTGAGAAACGGTCGGTTATAACTGCCCAAATTTCTTTTATAATGAACTTGCTTTCTAGGGGCAAAGGGGGTTGTTACCATGCCTCCATATCAAATGTGACTTGTGAATGTCCTGCTTTTCTTCTGTGACAATTTTTTTTTCTTTCTCTTTTCCTTGATTGTCGCTTTCCTTCCCGGTGCTCCCGTACTCCTCCTCGTAATCCGATTTCCATTTTTCAAATGATGTTTTTGAAAAAAATTTAAAAGCATTCCACTGTTCACCCCTTCATCAAGGTGAAAAAAAGCCAAGGGAGGCATGCAGGTTGTCTTTTAAAATGTTGGCACAGAGAGGCAGGCGGGGTTTTCATGTGGGTTTTCCAGTGAATGAAGGGGAGTTTAAAAAAAACAAATTTTCCTCAGGATACACAGGTCTTTTCCCTGCCATTTGGCCCGAGAAGACTATCCCGACGTTTGGGTTTTGGAATCCAGACAGCCAGTTCATGAAGGGTTCTTCTCTGTGGTTTCAGTATTGCAGTGGCAAGTGGATCTCCCCCTGAAAAATTTAAAGGAAATTTTTTTTTATGAAACGTTTAGTTAAGCAGACTTTTAATTCTTTTTATCGCTTCTGCAGACCTGCTTTATCCAAATCTTTTTGTATACACAGTGACCTGGACTCTTTCCACTGTTTTTATGAATCAAATAAATTTTAGTATATTAGTGTGGCTAGGAAAAAAATTTTTAATTATATATAATTATAGGGGGAGGCGGGGGTTTGGGCCCTCGGTAAGACGCAAAATAGTGATCTTGTGGTCCGGGTTCGAGTCCCCGGTTGAGCGTCCGTTTATTAGTGGGAGCACCATTTGTTTTTGGAATCTCCTTCCCCCGTCCTTCGATGAGATAAAACAGGTCCCGTGTGCAATGAGCAGAAGTAAAAGCGCCGTTGAAAAACCCGTAATCCCCTGTCGGTGTTTGGGTTTTGGGTTTCAGAAACATGAAAATACCCCCCATGCACCCGAGGGTTTTCCGCACATTGGGGGTATGAAGTCGAATAAGCATTAGTAAAATAGCGATGTGGTGTGGCGTTATGGGATATCTCCCGATTGACACTGCTCGGGAAAAACTGAAAAAATGTAACAATATAGATACACAATACTATATTTGAGTAGGGCAAAAATGCCCAAAAAGATTTAGGTTACTGGCTTTACCCCACCCAGCCCCCTCCCCCGCTACTAAATCTGTCATCCAAACAATACTGAGGTAAAGATCGATACCTTGGGGGAAGTTCCCTGAGAAAATGCTGGGTCATTCGGTCAAGAAATAACATCTCCTCATCATTTAAGATCTGACAACTGTATCAGTCTGGTGCCTGATTTTGGGAAACAAAAAAAAAAAAAAAGCACCAGTTAAATTGTGTAAACACAGTCTTCCAAAAAATTCTTTCCTTCAAACGGTGTTTGCTACCCTTTTTTCCAATTGGATGATCGCAAAGCCAACCCGTCAAGGGGGAAAAAAAATGAAGTCCCAAAAATTTTTTTATTCCGCATTTATTTTATCATATTTTCAAGAAAGCTTCTGTGCATCTTTGAAAATGTGTTCAATTAAAACACTTTTGTAAACAAATTAACTGCAGTACAAAAATTTTAAGGAAAGGTATTTTTAAAAAGGAAACAAATAGACAGTACATTAATTTTGTTTCTTATTTTGAGAAAAAAAGAGGGAGAGAGGGAAAAAACAAAAAACAAAAAACAGAAGGGGGGGGAGAGGGGGGGGAGAGAAAGGGGAGAAAAGAGAGAGAGAGAGAGAGAGAGAGAGAGAGAGAGGAGAGAGAGAGAAGAGGAGAGAGAGAGAAGGAGAGAGGAGAGGGGGAAAGAGGAGAGGAGGGGAGAGGAGAGAGGGGGAAAGAGGAGTGAGGAGAGGGGGGGGAGAGTCGTAAAAGGTTTGGGTAAACAGTTAGGTTAAAACCCTTTTTCCCAAATGAAACCCTGAAAAAAAAAAAAAAAAAAACAAAAACAACAAGAGAGAGGGAAAAGAGAGGGGAGAGGAGAGAGAAGAGAGGGGGGAGGAGAGAGGGGAGGAGATTACTGAAATAGACGTAGGGGAGTTGGAAGAGAAGAAAAAAAGAGGAAGCCCCAAGCGGGAGGGAAAAGGGGGAAGGGGAAAGGAAGTCGGTTTTATAGCCCCTTGTTTTACAAGCCCCTTCCAGGCCCTTAAAAATTTTGGGAAAAGCCTCTAACCCCCGTACCCCCTTGACCAATTCTTGGGCCTTCCCGTCTGACCCCCCCTTTGGGCCTGCAGGGCCGGGTTTTTTACCCCCAAAACCTTCTTTTCACTTGCAAATTTTTCCTCAGCCAACAACGAAATGCTAACATAAACAAGTTTGGGCCTGAGAGTGGTGATCCCCTTTTACCATTCCTTTTTGGGGCCCCCAGTCTGTGACTGCTAGCTGTTCATTTTTTGGATGCAGAATTGGTTGGGGTGTGGACGGGCAAAAAATGTTTCTTTGCTACAACCAAAAACAAAAAAAATGTTTCATAACCATGTTTCAAAATGTTTAAACAGACTTTATTAATACACCCAAAAATATGAAAAAAATCAAAACAAATTTTTTCGAGAATAAAAAAGTTTTGGGGCCCAATGCATCGATGTATATCTTGGCTTTACTTTCACAACTACTATGAGCGCTTATCAAGCAGGAAAACGCTTAGCGATCAAAGGCAAACGAGTAACTACCGACATTATCCGATCTCTGAGACGAATCGATAGCATGACGAGAGAAACGTTTTTCAAACTGTTCGACACAGTGGTTCAACCGACTCTTTTATACGCCTCGGAAATCTGGGGACCATTGCAAGACAGTAGTCAGTAGAAAAGGTCCATTTGTATGCTTGTAAAAAGTTCTTGAATGTGCCTGTGCGCACACCATCACTCATGGTCTACGGTGAACTAGGACGGTACCCCCTTCAAGTGAACTGTTGTATCAGAGCTGTGAAATCGCTACTTCAGAGGCACACCGTTCATCTCCAAAATGGCAGATTTGAGAAATGCCCACTTGAAGTTTTTAAACAATGGCAGAAGTCACACGAGTACTTCTATAGTCACATAACTCACAATGGTTCAAGTTCAAGTTGTAATGTATAAGTGCTGTTAGCAGCATCAAATAGTATTCAACAGAAAACATAAAAACACACATTTACAAAAAATAGTCATTCCTTGCTTGAAAACTGCATCGCAGGGCTCTTCATAATTTGGAGCAAACCAGACTTCCAGTGGTAAGCCTGGTGTAGCGCACTCTTTATCTGACCTCCTAGCCTCTCCCCTCCCACATGGCAGAGCAGGCCATAAATCAGTGTAATGAGGAAGGCAGACGTTTTTCCTCCTGCTGCCCTTATCTTTCACAGCAGGGAAGAGTATCAGCCAAGTGTACGGAGGTAGCCTACCCTCCCTTCCTTTCCTTGACATATCCTCTTTCTCAGCACAGTTGGTTAAAGCCGGGTGTTCCGCTGTTGCTCCAAACACATAGGTAATCTTGCTCTGTGCCACAAGTGTTTTTTCGCTTTATCTCTGCTATTATGCAACATCACATCACCAGGTTTGGAGCTCTTGATAAGACCATGAAAAGACACACAATGCACCAAAAACCCCAAAACCCAAAATTTGGAGGTAATCTGGTGTGGCTCTAATGTAGCGAAATACTGGCTACGTATCATAAAGATGGACACAGATCGCCTACCCAAGCAAGCTTACGACCTTCTAAATAGGCTAGATAACCAAGGGAAAATTAACTGGGTCACAAAAACTAGAATACTTTTAGACATTGGGTTTCAATTTCGTTTGGCTTAACCAAAGTGTGGAAAATGATTTAATGTTTCTGTCTGTTTTTAAACAAAGAATTACAGACGTAGCAAAACAAGAGTGGTTTGCAGACATAAGTGACAGTAGACGTTTCACCTTGTATACATCATTCAAAACAATGCTTGTTCAAGAAAATTATTTTTCTGAAGTTAAGATAAAATGCTTCAGAGAATCCTTGACGAGGTTCAGATTAGGGTGAGCGACATAAACTCTCACAGAAATCGCTTCATGCGGGATACTTCTGCGGGTATGAATGACTGTCCCTTCTGTGCAGATGAACTAGAGGATGAAAAACATGTTTTGTTTTTGTGTCCTCAGTACAACAATATTCGACCCAATATTTTTCAAAACTATTCCACCTCATTTCGAAAACCAGTATCTGATAGAAATTTTGACATGTGAAAATGCTAACATTACTCGTCGGCTTGCTTTGTTTTTGTACAAATGTTTTGAAATAAGAAAAAGAGCCAATTGCTAAAGGTTTCATAGTAATGTGTTAAAAAGATAAATCTCCAGAAGTTATCAGATGAATGTATACGCATGGAATGAAAAACAAATAAGTTTTTGTCACGTCCCCACTTATGCCTGTAAGAATTTTGTCGGATTATTGCTTTCAGTATGATTTCTTCCCTCTTGAAATGATTTGTAACGTCACTCACCCTGTGACAGAGGCCATCGTGCCATAAGTCATTAAATGTTCGAGTTCGAGTTCGAGTTCGAGTTCTCTCTCTCTCTCTCTCTCTCTCTCTCTCTCTCTCTCCTCTCTCCCCTCTCCTCTCTCCTCTCTCTCTCTCTCTCTCTCTCTCTCTCTCTCTCTCTCTCTGTATGTGCTGTCTGTCTGTCTCTGTATCTTCTCTCTCTCTTCTCTCTCTCTCTCTCTCTCTCTCTTCTCTCTCTCTCTCTCTCTCTCTCTCTCTCTCTGTAAATCTTCTCTGTCTGTCTGTCTGTCTCTCTGTGTATTTTCTCTCTGTGTATCTCTGTCTGTCTCTGTATCTTCTCTCTCTCTCTCTCTCTCTCTCTCCTCTCTTCTCTCTCTCTCTCTTTCTCTCTCTCTCTCTGCTCTCTGTAAATCTTCTCTGTCTATCGGTCTGTCACTCTGTGTATTTCTCTCTGTGTATCTCTGTCTGTCTCTGTATCTCTCTCTCTCTCTCTCTCCTCTCTCTCTCTCTCTCTCTCTCCCCTCTCTCCTCTCTCCTCTCTTTGTCTTTCTGTCGGTCTCTGTCTGTCTGTACTGTCTGTCTGTCTCTGTATCTTCTCTCTCTCTCTCTTCTCTCTCTCTCTCTCTCTCTCTCTCTCTCTCTCTCTCTCTCTCTGCTCTCTGTAAATCTTCTCTGTCTGTCTGTCTGTCCGTCTCTCTGTGTATCTTCTCTCTGATATCTCTGTCTGTCTCTGTATCTCTCTCTGTCTCTGTCTGTCTGTCTCTCTCTCACTGCCACCTTCTCCCTCTCACTCCCTGCCCCTCCTCTCTCTCTCTCACTCTCTCTCTCTCTCTGCCTCTCTCTCTCTCTTTGTCTTTCTGTCGGTCTCTGTCTGTCTGTCTGTACTGTCTGTCTGTCTATGTATCTTCTCTCTCTCTCTCTCTCTCTCTCTCTCTCTCTCTCTCTCTCTCTCTCTCTCTCTCTAAATCTTCTCTGTCTGTCTGTCTGTCTGTCTGTCTGTCTACTGTCTGTCTCTCTGTGTATCTCTGTCTGTCTCTGTATCTCTCTCTGTCTCTGTCTCTGTCTGTCTGTCTCTCTCTCTCTGCCACCTTCTCCCTCTCACTCCCTGCCCCTCCTCTCTCTCTCTCATCCTCTCTCTCTCTCTGCCTCTCTCTCTCTCTCTCTGCCCCTCTCTCTCCTCTCACTCTCTCTCTCTCTCTCTCTCTCTCTCTCTCTCTCTCTCTCTCTCTCTCTTCTCTCTCTCTCCGTCGCAAACATGTTCTTGTACTTAGGAGCGTGCATGTTCTACTCCCTTGCGTCGAGTTGCCAGGAATGTTTTTCCAGTTCGTTTGCTCAACATTAGGCTGCAAATAGAATGACGATATTTCAGTGTCAATCGTGGTAAACAAGACAACACAACAGGCGAATGATGCCAAGCGGTCTGATCGATATGTTAAGGAGGATAGAGAATGTTGATCGATTCATTCCAGATAACACCAGCTTTGTGGTGGCACGTTTTGACCGTCTGCCACATTTTGGCCAAATGGGTCTGTAGGTATGACATGCGCTGTCTTGCAGTCAAACATGTTCTCTTCTTTGAAGAAAGCATCACAGGCTGCTTGAGGCTTCGACTTGGGACAGTTTTGGCTTCACTCTTGAACGTCATTTGGCGAAGTGCTTTAGTGTGCTTTGCTCTCTCTCCTCTCTCTCTCTCTCTCTCTCTCTCTCTCTCTCTCTCTCTCCTCTCTCTCTCTCTCTCTCTCTCTCTCTCCTCTCTCTCTCTGTGCTTCTTTGTCTTTCTGTCGGTCTCTGCTCTGTCTGTCTGTACTGTCTGTCTGTCTCTGTATTCTCTCTCTCTCTCTCTCTCTCTCTCTCTCTCTCTCTCTCTCTCTCTCTCTCTCTCTCTCAGTAAATCTTCTCTGTCTCTCTGTCTGTCTGTCTGTCTCTCTGTGTATTTCTCTC
>JAFLJL010017825.1:13998-27347 GCA_018398815.1 Conus ventricosus | reverse complement strand
GTACTATACTAACACACTGACCCTGCACATCACATCACAATTATCGTACAGTAGGGTGGTCACTGTACTATATCAACCCACTGACCCTGCACATCACATCACAATTTATTATATAGAGTGGGTGTCACTGTACAATATCAACACACTGACCTACACATCACATCACCATTATCAAACAGTATGGGTGTCCACAGTACAAAATATACCAACACACCAGACTCTAAACACAACACAATTAACATACAGTATGAGTTCACTGTACTATTTCAACACACTGACCCAACACATCACAATATCATACAGTAAGGGGTGTCACTGTACATATCAACACACTGACCCTACAGATCACATCACAATTTCATCATACAGTATGGTGTCACTGTTCTATGTCAAACACACCAGACCCTACACATCACAATTATCATACTGTATGGGATGTCACTGTACTATATCAACACAACAGACCCTACACATCACATCCCACAATTATCATACAGTATGAGTGTCACTGTACTATGACAACACACTGACCCACACATCACAATTATCATACAGTAGGTGTCACTGTACTATATCAACACACTGACCCTACACAACACCAACACAATTATCATCCAGTATGGTGTCCTGTACTATATCAACACACAGACCGTCCACATCACATCACAATTAACATACAGTATGGGTGTCACTGTACTCTATCACCATACACTGACCCTACACACCACATCACAATTATCAATACAGAATGGGTGACACAGTACAAAATCCACACACACTTACACCTACACATCACAATTATCAAACAGAATAGGGTGTCACTGAACCTATATCCACACACGACCCTACACATCACAATTAACATACAGTATGGGCGACACTGTACTAATACAACACACTGACCCTGCCACATCACAACGACAATTACCTAACGAAGAAAGCTGTTGGACGATGACGTAACATAATGTAAAGCATCAGTGGATCCCTGAAAGGTACCCACGAGCATGCAACTGTGGAACACACACAACACATCACACACACACACACACACACACACACACACACACACACACAACACACACACACACATGCGCACACTCGCGAAACTTTGATCAAAATACCATAATTAATAGAAGGTAAATAGTTTGAATGGATAAGGAATGTTGAATGGAATGTTGAGATTTGAGTTTAGGGCTGTTGTACAAGTACCCTGATGTTTGAAGGATAGGGATCACCCCGTTCTCCCCTCCATCCAATCCAAAGATTTACATACCTTTCACCTGAGACCCCCCTCCCCACTCCCCCCATTCCTCCCCTCCCCTCTCCTCCAATCCTCCCTCGCCCCTCCTCCCATACCCTCCCCTTCACCACTCCTCCCAAACCTCCCCACACCTCTCCTCCCATTTCCTCTCCTCCCTTCCTCCCCAATACCTCCCCTCCCCTCTCCTCCCCTTCCTCCCCATCACCTCTCCTCCCCTCCCCTCAACTCCCATACCTCCCCACCCACATCCTCCTCTCCCCTCTCCTCCCCATTTTCCTCCCTCCCCTCTCCTCCACTCCCCTCTCCTCCCATTCCTCCCCTCACCTCTAGGCCCATTCCTCCCCCTCCCTCTCCTCCCTTTCCTTTCCTCCCACCTCCCCTCCCCTCTCCTCTCCATCCATTCCTACCCACCCTCTCCTCCTCACCGCTCCCTCCTCCCCTCCCCTCTCCTCCCTTCCAGATCTTCCTCCTTCCACGTTCGACTTTTCACCCCCCCTCTCCTCCCAAATCCTCCCCTCACCACTCCTCCCCTCCCCTCTCCTCCTCTCCCCTCTCCTCCCCTTTCACCCCCTACCACTCTCCTCCCCCTCCCCACTCCTCCCATTCCTCCTCCTCCCCTCTCCACCCATTCCTCCCCTCCCCTCGTCCTCCCATTCCTACCCATCACCTCTCTTCCATCCCATTCCTTCCACCCCTCACCATATTTTCCCTCTCACAACTCTCCTTCATTCCTCCCCTCCCCTCCCTCTCCCCTCTCCTCCCATACCTCCCCATACCTCTCCTACTCCCCTCCCCTCTCTCCAATTCCTCCCCTCACCACACCTCCCCTCCCCCTCACCTCCCATTCCTCCCCTCCCCCTCTCCCTCCCCACCCCTCTCCTCCACACCATTCCTCCCCTCCCCTCCATCCTCCCCTCCCCCCTCTCCTCCCATTCCTCCCCTCACCTCTACCTCCCAACTCCTCCCCTTTCTCCTCCTATTCCTCCCCTCCGTTATGTTTGGCTCCTCTCTCCTCCACTCCTCCTCTCCCCTCACCTCCCATCCTCCCCACCCTCCGCCTCCCAATCCTCCACCTCACATCTCCTCCCATTCCTCCCCTCCTCCCCTCTCCACCCAATCCTCCCCTCCCCTCTCCTCCCCATTTCCACTCCCCTCACCTCTCCACCCAATCCCTCCCCTCTCTCCCATTCCTCCCCTCCCCCTCCCTCCAATTCCTCCCCACATCTCCACCCAATCCGCCCCTCCCCTCCCTCCCATTCTCCCCTCCCTCTCCCCATTCCTCCCCACACCTCTTCCTCCCATTCCTCCCCTCTCCCCCATTCCTCACCCTCACCTCACCTCCCCTTCCTCCTCACCCTCCCATTCCTCCCCTCACCTCTCCATCCATTCTCCCCTCACCCTCCTCCCATTCCTCCCCTCCCCTCGCCTCCCATTCCTCCCATCCCCTCTCCTCCCCTCCCCTCTCCTCCCCTCACCTCTCATTCCTCACCTCCCCTCCTCCTCCCCATTCCTCTCCCCTCCCCCCTCTCCTCCCATTCCTCCCCTCCACCTCCTCCCCTCCTCCTCCTCCCATTCCTCCCCTCACCTCTCATCCCCTCACCTCACCTCCAATCCTCCCCTCCCCTCTCCTCCCATTCTTTTCCCCTCCCCCACTGCTTCCCCACCCCTCTCCTCTCCTCCCATTCCTCGCCTCCCCTTCTCCTCCCATTCCTCCCTCACCTGTCCCTCCCCTCCCATCTCCTCCCATCCTCTCCCACACCTCTCATCCACTACCCTCTCCTCCCCCCCCTCTTCTCCCATTCCACCGCTCACCTCTCCACGACTCTCCTCCAATTCCTCCCCTCCCCTCTCCTCTCCCATTCCTCCCTCCCCTTCTCCTCCCTTCCTCCCTCCCCTCGTCCTCCCATTCCTCCCTCACCCTCTCCTCCCTCCCCTCTCCTCCCATACCTACCCCACACCTCTCCTCCACTCCCCTCAACCCATCCTACCCTCACCTCTCCTCCCCTCCCCTCACGATCCCATCCACCCCTCAACCCTCTCCTCCCATTCCTCCCCTCCCCTCATCCTCCCATTCCTCCTCCCAACACCTCACTCCATTCCTCCCGGCCCCTCCCCCTCCTCCCATATCTTTCCCCTCACCTCTCCTCCCATTCCTCCCCTCCCCCCTCACCTCCCATTCCTTTCCCCCTCGCCACTCCTCCCCTCCCCTCCTCCTCCCATACCTCCCCTCCCAGCTCCTCCCATAACTCCCCTTTATTGCCTCTACTATCTCCCATTCCTGCCCCTCCCCTCTCCTCCCATTCTTCTCCTCCCCACTCCACACCCTCACCTCTCCTCGTATTCCTCCCCCTCACCTCTCCTCATCCCATTCCTCTCCCTTCCGCTCCCCTCTCAATCCTCCCCTCCCCAACCATCTCCTCCCATTCCTCCTCTCCCGTCTCTCCCATTCCTCCCCTCCCCACTCCACCCCTTCCTCACCTCCCCACTCCTCCCATTCTTCACCCCTCACCACTCCTCCCCCTCCCCCCCCTCACCTCCCATTCCGCCCCCTCCCTCTCCTCCCAATTCCTCCCCTCACCTCTCCTCCAATTCCTCCCCTCCCCCTCTCTTCCATTCCTCCCCTCCCCTCTCCTCACATGCCACCCCTCCCATCTCCCCCAATCCTCCTCACCCCTCACCACCCATTCCTCCCCTCCCCACTCCTCCCAATCCACACCTCCACTCACCTCCCATACAATCACCTCACCTCACTCCCCTCCCCTCCCTCCCATTCCTCCCCTCCACCCCCTACCCCCCCTCCTCCCCTCCTCCTCTCCTCCCATTCCCTCCTCCCAACACCTCTCCACCCATTCCTCCCCTCCCCCTGTCGCTCCCATTCCTCCCTCCCCTCCCCTCTCCACCCAATCCTCCCCTCCCCCCTCCTCCCCTCCCCTCTCCACCCATTCCTCCCCACACCTCTCCTCCCCTCACCATCTCCTCCATTCCTCCCCCTCCCCTGTCCCTCCCAATCCTCCTCCCCCCTCTCCTCCCCATTCATTCCCCTCCCCTTTTCCACCCATTCCACCCCTCCCGTCTTCTCCCCTCACTCTCCTCCCATTCCACCCCTCTCCCACTACCTCCCCTCCCCTCACCTTCACCATTCCACCCCTCCCATCGCCTCCCATTCCTCAACTCCCCTCTCCTCCCCATTCCTCCCCTCCCCTCTCCTCCCATTACTCCCCTCCACTCTCCTCCCATTCCTCCCTCCCCTCTCTCTCCCATCCTTCCCCACACCTCTCCTCACATTCCAGACATACCTCTCTCAACATACCTGACATCACCTCTCCTTCCCATTCCTGACATCACCTCCACCACCCATTCCTCCCTCAACTCTCCTCCCCTCATCCTCACCTCCCATACCTCCCCTACCCATCTCCTCCCATTCCACCCTCCCCTCTCCTCCCATTCCTCCCACTCCCCCTCACCTCCCATTCTCCCATTCCTCCCCCTACCTCTCCTCACATGTCCTAGACATCACCTCTCCTCACATACCTCCTTACAACACCTCATCCCTCCCATTCCATACAACACCTCTCCTCCCATTCCTCCCCCTCCACCTCTAACTCCCCTCCCCTCTCCTCCCATTCCTCCCGCTCCCCCCCCTCACCTCCCCTTCCCCTCTCCACCCAATCCATCCACCACTCACCGCTCACCTCCCATTCCTCCCCTCCCCTCTCCTCCCATTCCAAAACCCCACCCCCTCTCCTCCCCTCCCCCTCTCTCTCCTCCCATTCCTCCCCTTCACCTCTCCTCCCATTCCTCCCCTCACCTCTCCCCCATTCCTCCCCTCACCTCACCTCCCATTCCTCCCCTCTCCTCTCCTCCCACTCCTCCCCTCAATTCCCTCCCAATCCTCCCCATCACATCTCCTCCCATTCTCCC
Source organism: Conus ventricosus (assembly GCA_018398815.1). NCBI lineage: Eukaryota > Metazoa > Mollusca > Gastropoda > Neogastropoda > Conidae > Conus > Conus ventricosus. Next base: position 22,165 of record JAFLJL010017825.1, on the reverse strand, counting down.
CCTCACCACTTCTCCTCCCATTCCTTCCCCCCTCTCTTCCTCTCTCCTCCATTCCCTCCCCTCACCTCTCCTCCCCTCTCCTCTCCTCCAATTCCCCCCTAAACCTCTCCTCCCATTCCTCTCCCCTCTCCTCCCATTCCTCCCCTCACGCTCACCTTCCCTCACCTCTCTTCCATTCTACCCCTCACATCTCCTCCCATTTTCCTCCCCTCCCCTCTCCACCCTTTCCTACCCCCCCCTCACCTCCCATTGGCTCCCCATCACTCTCCTCCCAATTCCTCCCCACACCCTCTCCTCCCATTCCTCCCTCCCATCTGCTCCCATTTCCTCCCCTCCCATCTCCTCCCCTCCCCTTCCTCCCAATTCCTCCCTCCCTTTCCTCCCATTCTCCCCCTCCCCTCTCCTCCCCTCTCCTCTCCCCTTCCCATACCCCTCTCCTCCTATGTTCCTCCCCTCACCTCCTTCTCCCCTCCCCTCTCCCACCCATTCCTCCCCTCCCCTCTCCTCCCATTCTTTCTTCTCCTCCCTCTCCTCCCCTACCCTCTCCTCTCATTCCTTCCTCCCCACCCCTCTCCTCCCCATTTCCACCCCTCACCTCTCCTCGCCATTCGTCCCCTCCCCTCTCCCTTTCCATTCCTCCCTCCCATCTTCCTCCCATTCCTCCGCTCCCCCTCTCCTCCCATTCCTCACCTCCCCACTCCTCCATTCCTTCTCCTCACCTCTCCTCCCCCACCACCCCTTCCCCGCCCCCCTTCCTCCCCTCCCCTCTCCTCCCAATTTCTCCCGCTAACCTCACCTCCCCTCACCTCTCCTCCCAGTCCTCCTCCCCTTCCCCTGTCCTCCACATTCCTCCTCTCCTCCCCTCTCCTCCCATTCCTCCCCTCCCCTCCCCTTCATTCCTCCCTGCTCCCTCTCCCTCCCTCTCCTCCCATTCCTCCCGCTCACCTCTCCTCCCCTCTACTCCAATTCCTCCCCCCTCCCGCTCTCCTCCCATCTCCCCTCCCCTCTCCTCCCATTCCTCCCCTTCCCCTCTCCTCCCCACCCCTCTTCCCTCCCATTCCTCCCCTCCCCTCCACCTCCATTCCTCCCCTTCCTCTCCTCCCATTCCTCACTCACCTCTCCTCCCTCCCCTCTTCCTCCCCTCCCTCCATACCTCCCCTCCACCTCTCCTACCCCATTCTCCCCACCATCACCTCCCATTCGTCCCCTCCCCGCTCCTCCCAACCTCCCCCTCCCCTCTCCTCCATTCCTCCGCCCCTCCCCTCACCCTCCCCTCCCCTCATCCTCACATTCCTCCCCCTCCACCCTCCTCCCCTCTCCCTCTCCTCACATTCCTCCCGTCCCCCTCTCCTCCCATTCTCCCCCACCTCTCTCCCCTCCCCTCTGCTCCCATTCGTCCCTCACCTCTCCTCCCCTCCCCTCACCTCCCTTCCCTACCCCGTCGCCCTCCCCTCTCCTCCCCTTCTCTTCCCCTCCCCTCTCATTTCCTCCCTTCCCCTCTACACTCCCATTCCTCCCCTCCCCTTTCTCCCATTTCCCTCACCTTCCCCACTCCTCCCATTCTCTCCACACCTCTCCTCCCCCTCTCCTCTCCATTCCTCTCCTCACCTCTCCTCCCCTCACCCTCTCCACTCCATACCTCCACTCCCTTCCCCTCTCCTCCCATTCCTCCCACTCACACCTCTCCTCCCCATCCTCCCCTCCCCCTCTCCTCGTTCCATCCTCCCCTCCACCCTCCTCCCATTCCTCCCCTCACCTCTCCTCCCATTCCTCCCTCCCCACTCCTCCAATTCCTCCCCACCCACTATACTCCATCTCCCCTCACCTCTCTTCCCACTTCCCCACCTCACCTCTCCTCCCTCACCCTCTCCTCCCATTCCTCCCCTCCCCTCCGTCCTCCCATTCATTTCTCCTCCCCTCACCACCCTCAACTCCCATTCTCCTCCCCCTCACCCACTCCTCCCATTCCTCCCCCCTCATCCTCATTCCATTCCTCCCCCTCCCCCTCTCTCTCCCATTCACTCCCTCCCCTCCCATTCCTCCCCTCCCCATGCCATTCCTCCCCTCCCCTCTCCTCCCAGTTTCCTCCCCCTCTCCCTCTCCTCCCCATTCCTCTCCCCTCCACTCTCCTCCCATTTCCCTCCATCACCTCTCCTCCATTCCTCCCTCCCCTCTTCCTTCTCGATTCCTACCCTCCCCAATACTCCCATTCTTCCCCCTCACCTCTCCTCCCATCCCCAACCGCCCCATCTCCTCGCCATTCCTCACCCCTCCCCTCTCCTCACATTCTCCCCTCCCCTCTCCTCCCCACTCCCCTCCCCTCTCCTCCCATTCCTCCCCTCCCCACTTCCTCCCATTCCTCCCCTCCCTTCTCCTCCCATTCCTCCCCTCCACCTCTCCTCCCATTCCTCCCCTCACCTCTCCTCCATTCCTCCCCTCACCTCTCCACCCCCCTTCCTCACCTCCCCTCTCCTCCCATTTTCTCCCCCCTCACCCTCCTCCCATTACTCCCCTCACCTCTCCCTCCAATTCTCCCCTCCCCTCTCCTCCTATTCCTTCACCACCCCTTTACCTCTCCTCCCATTCCTCCCCTCCCCTCTCCTACCCCACCCCTCACCCCATCCCCATTCCTCCCCTTTACCTCTCCTCCATTCCTTCCCCCCCTCTCCTCCCACTCCTCCCCTCACCTCTCTCTCCCTTTCCCTCCCCTCCCCTCTTTTTCCCATTCCTCCCTTCACAACTCCCTCCCATTACTCCCCTCAACTTCTCCTCCCATTCCTCCCCTCCACTCTCCTCCCATTCCTCCCTCCCCTCTCCTCCCATTCCTCCCTCACCTCTCCTCCCCTCCCTCCAATTCCTCCCCCTCCCCTTCTCCTCCCATTCCACCCCACAGACCTCCCACCCCTCCCCTCTCCTCCCATTCCTCCCTCCCCTTCTCCTCCCATCCTCCCCCTTCAACCTCTACTGCCCATTCCTCCCCTCACCTTCTCCTCCCCTCTCCTCCAATATCGCCCCTCACATCTCCTCCATTTCTTCCCCACACCTCTCCTCCCTCCTCCCCTTTCCTCCCACCCCTCTCCTCCCCTCCCCTCCCCTCTCCTCCATTCCATCCCCACCTCTCCTCCATTCATCCCCTCACCTCTCCTCCCATTCCTCCCCCTCCCCTCTCCTCCATTCCTCTCTCCCCTCCCTCCTCCTCCCATTCCTCCCCTCTCCTCTCCTCCCATTCCTCCCCTCACCTCCTCCATCCCATTTCCTTCCCATCCTCCCCCTCCTCCCCATTCCTCCCCCTCCCTCCTCCTCCCATTCCACACCCTCCCCTCTCCACCATTCTTCCACTCACCACTCCTCCCCTCCCCTCTCCTCCCATTCCCTCCCCTCCCCTCTCCTCCCAATCCTCCCCTCCCCTCTCCTCCCTTCCCCCTCCTCACCATTCCTCCCATTCCTCTCCCCCTACACCCCTCCTCCCATTCCTCCCCTCCCCTCTCCTCCCATTCCTCCGTCACTCGTCCCATTCCTCCCCTCCCCCCTCTCTTCCATTCCTCCCCCTCCCCTCTCCTCCCATTCCTCCCCTCTCCTCCTCCATTTTCCCCTCCCCTCTCCTCCATTCTCACTCTCTCCCCTCTCCCATTCCTCCCCTCCCATCTCCTCTAATTCCTCCCCTCCTCTCTCCTCCCATTCTCCCTCACCCTCTCCCATTCCTCTCCCCTCCCCTCTCCTCTAATTCCTCCCTCCCTCTCCTCCCATTCCTTCCCTCCCCTCTCCCTTCCCATTCCCTTCCTCCTCCCACACTCTCCCATTCCTTCCCCTCCCCCACTCCTCTAATCCTCCCTCCTCTCTCCTCTCCATACCTCCCCTTCCCTCTCCTCCCATTCCTCCCCTCCCGTCTCCTCCCATTCTTTTACCCCTCACCTCTTCTCCACTCCCTCCACCTCCCATTCCTCTTCTCACCTCTCCTCCCCTCCCCTCTCCTCCCATTCCTTCCCCTCACCTCTCCTCCCATATCCTCACCACCCCCTCCCCTCCCATTCCTCCCCTCACCTCTCCTTCCCATTCCTCTCCTCCCCTCCCCTCCCTTTCCTCCCCTCTCCCTCTCCTCCCCTCACCTCTCCTCCCCTCACCTCACCTCCCATCCCCCCTCACCTCTCTCCCATTCCACTCATCCCCTCACCTCTACACCCCTTCCTCCCCTCCCCTCCCATTCCCCCCTCCCATCTTAATCCTTCCCCTCACCTCCACCTCCCCTCCGCTCTCATTCTTCCCCTCCCCCACCACCCGCCCTCCCCCTCCTCCCATCCCCATTCAATCTTCAGGAAAATGAGCTCCGTGTGTGCACACACACACTCACAGACACACAGACCACACAGACACACACACACACACACACACTCACACACACACACACAATTCTGGCTTCCCCTCTTCATGCTCCCTTCTCTCCCCCTAATCTCTTCCTCATTGACCCACTGCCGAGCACGCCCTGCTGCTACCACCATCCCCCCCCCCCCCCCCCCCCCCCCACACACACACACCACCCACACACACACACACACTTACTGCTCCCCTTTTACAAGCTCCCTCCTCTCCCCCTAATCTCTTCCACAATAGACCCACTGCCGTGCACCCCTGCAGCTAACCCCCCCCCCCCCTCCCCCCCACACCCCCCCCCACACACACACACACACACACACACATTCACGGAGTGCTGGGAGATATTATAGAGTGCTCTGTCGCTGGTGTCGCCTGGCAAATATCCTTGACCGAACGAAGACACTTCAACCTTGTTGGGGCATATGGGGAAAGGGAGACAACTTGCCCATTGTTCTGGGCTGAGAGGAGAGAGGAAGAAGTTACTCTTTATACACAACACCACTACTACTCCCCTCCCCCCCCGCCCCCCCCCCCCGCCCCCCACCCCACCCCTAACTATGAGAGCCCAACCCCATCCCACCCATCCTCACATCAGACATAAGATTAAAACAGCCTTACTATCTCGGCGTAGGAAGCAAAACAAAAAGCAAAACAACAACCCACCCTGTATAATCTCCTAAACGACATTCTAATCAGTCACCACGCACCAACAAATAATGTACTACAACCAGTTTGTGAACATATTTTTCAATATAAGTAATAAAACATCACAAAAAGTTAACGTTAGCTACACATTATATCATTCTGATCTCCCCGCAATTCACTCTCACTCTCACTCTCATCCTCCGTCTACTCCTCTTCTCCTCTCTCTCTCCTCCTCTCGTCTCTCTCTCTCGTTCCTCACGCCGATAGGAGGATATCTTATCTATACTGTGTGGTGCTGATTTTTGTCCTTCTATGAAATCAATTTTTTTATCTTGTTTGGTTTGTTTCGATCGCTTTGTTTCCCATTAAGTAAACTCACCTTAAATGTTAAAAGATGAACAATCGTCAACTTTTGATGCATTTGTGAATATATGTGTGTTCGATACAATTTTGTAAGTTTTAAGTCCGCTAGTTATGCTTAGTATTCCCTTAGCGGGCAAGGGCCCGGATGAAAAAAGCATGTTTTGCTTATCTGTTACCCTTGGAAAATAATCATCATCATCACAACACTCTCTTATATTTCACAAACGCGCCAACGCGCAATGCACGCAGCATACGACACATCGACACACATAAGTACACACACACGCCGCACGCGCGCGCTCATATACACAACATGGCACACAGTAACACAACCAGACAGATAGACAGACAAGTGGGGAGGGGGGGGGGGGGGGGGGGAAGAGAAGGACAACAAACATAGACATAACGGAGTCAAGCTATATCTATTAGAAACAAATAATAAAGACTAAAAAGACAACTCTCTCTCTCTCATCTCACTCTCCTCTCTCTCTCTCTCTCTCTCCCACTTCAAGTACCAGCCCATTCCTGCGTAGTGTGAGTGGCTGGAGACAGGTGAGTTCACGACTGAAGTGGGGTGGTGGGGACATCAAGGCTTATAGATAACGACAGACGACGGCCGTGAACTCCTTCTATACAGGGCCTGGTTCCTTGTTTTCTCCTCAACTCTCTCCCTCAGTCACTGGAAGAATTTTGCGCTACTACGCTTTATTCTCGCTTTTTTAAAACCATTTTTGCTACGCGTAAATACTTGCACTACCGCACCGCATACTCTCCCCCTCCCTCTCTCTCTCTCTCTTCTCTCTCCTCTCCTCTCTCTCTCTAACAATAACCTCTGAAAAAATCTGTGTGTCTTTACAGAGAGAGAGAGAGACAAGACAGACACAGAGAGAGGGACAGAGAGAGTGGAAAGAAAAGAGACAAACGAGAGAGACAGACAGAGAGAGAAGAGAGAGAGAGAGAGAGAGAGAAAATCTACGGTTTTAACTTGTACTTACATGAATGGTAATGACATCTGTGATAGAAGCGATATTTCAATCAAAATAAACCTCTTCTCCCTCTCTCTCTCTCTCTCTCATCTCTGAAGACACACACACTCAGATATTCCCCCCGACATTTTGAAAATCGAATTTTATGAAAACAACAGAAATTAACTGTGGAAACATTAAAATTTCATTTTCGAAACAACATCTAATGTGTAAATTTCTGCAAAAATAGTTCTAACAGAATAATAAGCCGGATCTGTAGAAACAAACGGAATAACCGTAAAAAGAGACACCCATTTTTTTTTCAACCAATAGGTGAACACATTTTAAGGTACCGCGCAGTACACACACACACACACTACACACACACAGAGGGCCCCTAGCCCATCGAGTGATAGCACGGCAAGATAACAGTCATACGACTAGGCCGAGGTTCAATTCGTAACATGAAGAACAACACCAGCATACATCGTGCCTGGTTTTTCCTACTGTTAAAACCACACTGGTCACCTGCTCAAGGCAGATTAGGGTGATCTCCCTTACTCACTGAAGCGACTCCGACGATTCCTTTCCCGGGCCTCGCAGTGGGAGTTTCCCACGAATACAAGCGACCGGAACATATATATATATCTATATAGTAAATAATTAATATCATAGAGAGAGAAGAGATAGAGAGAGAGAGAAAAGAGACACAATGATTCACCACTACAACAAGTGTGAACAATCTAGTGGCCCAGATTATCGCAGACTTCCGATTAAAAATCCACGTATCCTCTTGGAGTTCGATAAGAACAACTGAATGTTTGTCTTTAAAGGAGTTTGAACTCCAAAAGGAGTATTTCTCTCTTTTTTTTTTCGAATTATTTCTAGACACAAATCTATAGTTTGTCCCCGACACCAAAACAGAAACACGAATTTCCTGATGTGGCATGCGGAATGGACGGCAATCTAGCTGACAACAGTGGAGTGGGGGGGAGGGGTGAGAGGGGGGGGGGGTGGGGGGTGGAGAAAAGAAGAAAAGACACAATCTGAAAGAACCTGCGAAAAAGAAAGAACTCTACTATTCGCACAGATGGTTCAAGACAGGCGTCACAGACAACGTCAATTACACAGATGGTTCAACAGGTCAGGCGACACAGACAACGTCAATGACACAGATGGTTCAGGTCAGGCGTCACAGACAACGTCAATGACATCAGATGGTTCAGGTCAGGCGTCACCAGACAACGTCAATGACACAGATGGTTCAGGTCAGCGTCACAGACGTCAAAGACAACAGATGGTTCCGTCAGGCGTCACAGACAACGTCAAATGACACAGCATGGATCAGGTCAGGCGTCACAGACAACGTCAAAGACACAGAGGTCTTTTCAGCGACACATAGCAAACGTCAATGACACAGGAAAGGTTCAGGACAGCGTCACAGACAACACAATTACACAGCTGTTCCAGTGATCAAGGCGTCACAGAACACGTCCAATGACACAGATGGTTCATGTCAGAGGCGTCACCAGACCAACGTCAATGACACAGATGTTCAGGTCAGGCGTCACAGACAACGTTCAATGACAGAGCAAGTTTTGGTGGGTCGAATAAGGCATAACCACACACACACACACACACACGTCCCTTCAAATCACTCTTTAGGTGTTCTGATCATGGTCTTCTACATTTGCCATCTGCAGTGGATGATCCTTTGTCTGGATGCTAATATCCGGCAACCTGATTTGACCAGACACCCCGAGATCCATGCTCAAATAAGAACAGACAAACGTTTGAAACACATTAATTTGATCTTGCCCTTT
>JAFLJL010017825.1:12500-13694 GCA_018398815.1 Conus ventricosus | reverse complement strand
ATATGATAGATATCAATTTGCTTCACCTGATACCGAATCATTAGAAATGGCATATCCACAACACACACACAAATCTTTTCAACGCAAAAAAAAAGCAAAAACAAAAACAAAAAGAGCACAGCTTCACAAAGTACAACAGCATTATTCAGTCCCAGATCTAAACGTTACAGAGCAAAACAGGTTCTCCTTTTGTATAAAGTATTTTAAAACACATGAAGTGAATTGTAGTTGTTTGCATCTAATCCATTCATGATGCATAACAAAACATTCTTCGCCTGGCTAGCACAGGTGTACCAACATCATCATACACACATCTCTCCCTGGCCGTCAGATACTTTCTTTTCTAAACATGACAATATTACTTTTAATGATATAAGCCATCATTTCCAAATGTCTATTAGCACTGCTCAGATCATCTTGCTGGCGTTGCAAAGCAACCATCGTTTCTGATATTAAAAGCGCATCATCCACTAATAAAAGAATAAACAATTCTGACATGTCATCAGGAAATTTAACTCTGCGAAGGCCATTGTTCATTGTTTGCATGGCAAGGTCGTTAATGAAAACAGAAAACAATAGAGGGCTACAAACATCCCTTTGTTTTACCCCTAAACACAATTGATATAGTTAGTCAGTCCAGACGCATATTTCACTCTACTTTCAAACAATTCATACATGGCTCTTATGCACCGAAATAACTTTCTCACGACAAAATTAACCATATTATTGACAAATAGTTTCTGCTGAGTCAAAGGCCTTTTCAAAGTCAATAATTACGACATGATAACTATGGTCAAAAGAAAACTGTTCTGGCGAAAATGAAAGCAGAATAAACATATGACCAGAAGTAGAATAAACATATGACCAGAAGCAGAATAAACATATGACCAGAAGTAGAATACTTTTTCTTTGTTTAACCTGACAGAGTTGCAGACTGTGCTATGCACTCCATACTTATTCCAGGGTTATTTACGTCACCTTTCTTTGAGGACGATGAAATATTTATTTGATTCTGTTCAACTTGCTGGGAGAAGCCCTTCAGCCTATAGTCTTAAAAAAACAAAACAACAACAACAAAACTACACTGAAATCAGTAATGTGAACATTAGCTCTTTTTTTTATGAATGAATATTTGTCTTAAAGAGACAGCTCGTTATAGATGTCGTTTTGTGTGTGCGCGCGCACGCGAGCGCG
>JAFLJL010017825.1:5000-7500 GCA_018398815.1 Conus ventricosus | reverse complement strand
GGCAGGCAGAACGGTCGGCATTCTAGCTGACTGGGAACAGAAAGAAGAAAGAAAACAATCTGGAACAAGCTGAGAAAAAGAAAGAAACTCTGTACCGCAGATGGTTCAGGTCAGGCTTCACGGACAACGTCAATGACACAGCAAGTTTTGTGGGGGTCAATGACAATATTCCTGTATGACTTCATTGTTTCTTAACACCCTACTTGAAACTCCTGCAGTTAGAACAACACACACACACACACCACACACACACACACACACACACACACACACACACACACACACACACACACACACACGTACACACACGTACACACACCACACCACACACCACACACACACAACACACACACACACCACAAGAGAGAAGACAGAGTGATTGAATGGGACAGACAGACAGACAGACTGATAGGCTGGGGTGGGGTGGGAGGTGGGGATATCATGAAAGCAAGCCTTCAGCTGATTTATTGACCTCACCAAACATTCTTATTCGTGTTCTCTTCGTCTCTCTCATTCTCTTTCTGCCTGTCTATCTGTCTGCGCGTTTGTCTGTCTGACTATCTGTCTCTGTCTCTCTTTAACTGTATCTCTGTGTCTCTCGGTGATATTTCCCCGTTTTCTAAAGTCATTAAACTCAAAACAAAGCTCATACTTTCTCTTCCTTTTTTTGAGTTTGGTTTTAAAACTGCTGTACATTTCAGAGCCCGAATAGAGTCTACAGATCTGAATCAGTGACCAGCGCAGGCACCCCACGCCCACTCCCCTATCCCCTCCCCATCCTCCAGCCCGCCTCCCCAGCGCTCACTGACAGAGGAACCACTGTCTGCGACGATCTACATAGGGCCTGGTAGCCTGCAGCCTCTGACTGTTTTCTGCATGCTTGGCAGGTAGGGGTCAGAAAGAAAGTTGTTACCTGAATGAGGGTAGGCGGCAGGAATTCCACAGAGAACAAAAAGACAAAGAAGCAGAAACGAATAAAACTAGGGAGGCAAGATATATCAAACCTGTAAACCACTCACACACACACACACGCGCGCGCGCGCACTCTCTCTCTCTCTCTGAAATTGTATGTGCGAGCTGTGCGAGTTTGGGAGAGTGTTACATATGGGTGTGATTTTGTATGTATCTTTCGGTATTCTCAATTTACGATTACACAGTTGGTTGAGCACGTTTTGTAATGTGCGTGATCAGTAGAAATGTCACAGCGTCAGTGTGTGTGATTTCATTTTGTTTCTTGACCTCATTGCAGATAGTTCGGTGGCCTTTGCAATTAAAATTTTCCGAGTTCCGAGTTCTCTCTCTCTCTCTCTCTCTCTCTCTCTTCTCTCTCTCTCTCTCTCTCTTCACACACACACACACACACACACACACACACACGCTCTCTCTCTCTCTCTTCTCTCTCTCTCTCACACACACACACACACACACACCACACACACACACCCACACACACACACACACACACACACACACCACACACACACACACACACACCACACACACACACACACACACACACACAAATAAATCAAAACACAACAAATACACAAACAAACAAGCAGTCAGACTGTTTAAACATGTAGAAGCATAACCATTTGCCAAGGAAGATAAATGAGCTGCTGCCTTGAAGTTACTGTTGGTGTGTGTGTGTGTGTGTGTGTGTGTGTGTGTGTGTGTGTGGTGATGTGTGTGTGTGTGTGTGTGTGTGTGTGTGTGTGTGTGTTACGTGCGTGCGTGCGTGCGTGGGCGCGTGTGTGTGTGTGTGTGGTGTGTGTGTGTGTGTGTGTGTGTGTGTGTGTGTGTGTGTGTGTGTGTGTGTGTGTGTGTGTGTGTGTGTGTGTGAGCGCACATTCGCGCGCTCCTGTGTATTTAGATGCATGAGTGTGCGTGCACGCTTGTGTGTGTGTGTGTGTGTGTGTGTGTGTGTGTGTGTGTGTGTGTGTGTGTGTGTGTGTGTGTGTGTGTAAGTAAGTAAGTAAGTAAGTAAGTAATTTCTTTTTGTGTATGAGGGGTTGTTGAAAGTTAAAGACAAATTCCTACTGGATACGTAATAGATGTGGGCATATCGAACAAAGTAAAGCATAATTATTTATAATTTTTGGTAAAGTCAGTGGAGTCGATCTATTATGTGAAATATTAGAACCAGCTTTGAGCACTGTATTCTTTACTCTTGGACAATCTAGCAGCAGGTGACGTTCACTGAGAGTTTCCCCACACATGCATGTAACATTTTTACTGTATTTGGTTCGAAGTGATTTAAGCGCATCCTATGATTAAAGTTACTACCTCTCTAGATGTCGTATTTTCAAATTTGTCTAATTGAGTTTTGGGGTGGATGTCGGGATTTGGCTGTATACAGTTGTGATAATATTGGCTATCTGTGTCTTCCAATAACCTCTTGAAACTGTTAAAGGATGCTCTAGTAATTAAAGTATAACATTCTGATAGGTCTAGCGGAATGTTCAGAGTAGTCGTTCCTTCAATGTTGCGAGCTGCTCTT
>JAFLJL010017824.1:23127-60627 GCA_018398815.1 Conus ventricosus | reverse complement strand
GCGATGTGGTAGAGAACCAAAACCGGAGCGGGCGCTCCCAGGGACATCTTCCGCTCGAGTGAAGAGAAAACCTGCCTAACCGAGGGCAGCCAACAGCCACGCTACGTCACAAGTGGAATACCCAACCGGGGGGAAATGCGCACGGCGGCGGTAAAAAGACGGGTGGAGCCAAAAGGGACACCAGTTTCAAGGGGAAAGTACCAGCCACCCTAAACCCTCGGGATAACGCCGGACAGTGAAATTAAGAGAGAAGAAGAGAAGAGAGGAGAGAAAAAGAGAGAGAGAGAGAGAGAGGAGAAAAGAGAGAGGAAAAAGAGAGAAAAGTAAACCTAACCTGAGCTGAACGATTTTAAGGTGCAAACACACCAAAACCCACATAAGGACTAAACACGACAAAAAAAAACAAAAAATAAATAAAATAATTCTACCACCCTAAGGGGCCAAAATCGTCATGGGCCCTCGTGACAAACCCCCCTTCAAAAGCATCTGTTTCTCTGAGATACAGTGCTCCTTTAAACCCTTTGACGCATGGGAAAATTTCCAACAAGGGGGCCCGAACCCAACCCCCTGGATCAAATCATAAATCCAATCAAACATCCACGAAAAATTTTACGGGGAGATACAAATACAAAATTTACAAACAATAACAAACCCAGACTAAAGAGCAATCCGAGACAGGTGATGATTCATACCGTCAACTGTCACTACCCGGGTACACGCCCAAAAAAGGGGACCTAACCCTGGCGAGGGAATTGTCCCCGGTTTTTCCCCCGTGGTGTTTTGACTAGGGAGCCGGCTGAGATAGCCCCAGCATCCTTTTGGCGGAAACCCTTGATATAGAAAAAGTAAAAGCATAACTCCAGTTCCACTCCCCAAACCCTGGCACGACTGACGGGCCCGGGATCCGATCCAGTAGGGGGAAAGGGGGATATCGCTCTCCATACAAACCCCACGGCCGTCAAGAAAGGGAAAACTTCCTGATGCCCCACACGACTGCTAGACCCCTTTTTGTAACTGTGGTATCTACTCGGCATCAGTGAGTTTTTTGCTCGCTAAGCAAGGGGGTTGGAGTCCCTTCCCCGACCTTAGCAACACAGCCCCAACCCCCACCGCAGAAGCATCATTCGCATGACAAAAGGAAGACGGGGATCGGAAGCCAACTGGCGAGTAGTCAGGCCACTCAAGGCTCAAAGCCTTTGGGAAAAACCCTTATCCCAACCAAAAAACTTGGGGTTTCTTTTTTTCGTCAAGTCAGTGGGGGTCATAGTCATCATTGGGGGAGTACCCGAAAAGCCCAAAGGGAAAATCCGCTTTTCCCCTTTTGGAAAAGGGGGGTTTGGCACCTCTTTTTGGCCACCTTTCTTCCCTCGGGCTTTAAACCCCTCGCGCAATAGCCCCAGAAAGAAATCCTCCTGACCAAGCTACTTTGGAAGGACGGGCGACTCAACTTTGCAAGACGAAGGAACGGGCACGGGGGAGCAGACGTGCGAGTTCCAATTAACTGAACTGAGTACAGGCATCCATAAATTGTTTAGATCGGGTGTATTGAGAGGGAGGAGCTTTTGTCCATGACGCGACTGAAAATTGCTCCACATTTTTTGGGCCAAAAGGCATCCCCTTTCCACGGGAACTGTCCCTCAGGGGGTCGTGAATCCTTTTTTGGGTTTTATCCGCTGCGCAGGGGTACTGCCAGTACCCCTTTGCGAATCGAACTGGAGAAATAGGGGGGCCGACTCAGCTACGAAGTTTTTGTCGACACCCGGGCTATTTTCCATAAAAAAGAAACCTTTTTCACCGTCGAAAATCGACGCAAAACCTCTTTTGGGGCCACCTTTTCTTTACCAGAAGGAGGGGGGATAGTAAAACTCTCTTTAATACCCCCAACCTTTAACAGGGCGCACCCCCTGTTGGATGACAAACGCCGGGGAGTGAGGCAGGGGGTTCGTTTGACTCTAAAGGGTCTCGGTATTCACCCAGGCACACCCCACCCCGGGTATGTCGGGGGGCCGACTGGAAACTCCTAACTCCTGCAAAAAACCGTGCTTTATCTGTCTGGCGGGGAAGGGGTTTGAACCAAAGCAAACCCCCGCCCACTCTTCCTCGACGAGGGGAACAGGGGGAAAGTCCTGAATCACCGACACTGCATCCTCTCGCCACTCTCCACCGACGGGGGGTTTCCTCCCTGCACTAGTTCGTCGCCGACCCCCAAAAGGGGTTGGGCAGATACAGGCTTTCCTTGCCTCGCACGCGAACCGATAGTCCCAGCCCCCCACCCACTGCAAAACCACAAGGGACCCCTCCCAAAGCAAGCTGTAACTTTTTTTTCTTTGGGCAGAGAAGCAACACCTCATCACCTGGCTCAAACCCCCGTTCAACACTACGCCTGTCCCGTACAGACCTTGTTTTGGGTTTTTTTTGCCGACTGCAAATGTTGCTGGCAAGCGGGCAAGTGTCAGCGTGGGGTTGCCAGATCGACCACTAAACGACTCTCCCCTTTACAACAGTTCCCACTCGGGGGTCCACACTGCTTCAAAATGTTGTTGGGGCCTCGTACTGTTCGCCATACAATTCGAAGGGAAACCGCATGCTTTCCTTTTGGGAAACCCCCCGTGGCAACAGTACAGCAGGGAAAAAAACATCCCCCTCACGAGGGTTTCCCCTGCCACAGGCACGCAAACATCTGCTTCAAAAAGCCCATTAAAGCGCCGAAAGGCCATTTCCTGCGCATATAGGGGACGTTGTCTCCTTGTGAACATTGAGCAGGTGTTCACTTCCGCTGATTTCGGACAAAAACTGGGGCCCCCCGGCCGAAAGGGTCTTTTTTGGGGGGCCCAGTACGTCCAAATCTGCCCAAAAGCTTCACAACATAGGGCATCGAATCCAAGCGGGGCAGCCTCTGTGATCGAGTCGCGTAGTCTACCACACCAAAATGTAGCGTGCCGCGATCGGAAAGGGGATTTAAAGGGTCCCACCAGGTCGACAAAACCCAAACCCTTCTGAATGGCTCCCCAACCATGGCACGATCCTAGGGAACACGCGTCAAGCGACCCTTTTGGGCTTTTCCGTTGGCAGACATCGCAACGGGGGCAGTACTGCCTAACCTGAGAATTCATCCCCGGGCCCGAAAAGTCCTGTCTTTTCTCGCTCGAATCCGCTTTGACCCCCATGGGCCCCCAAGGTGAATCTGGGCCTGCCGGGAACGATTTTTCTCAAGCTTTGGGGGGCGACTAGCTGCCTTTGGGCCCCCCCATCTGCCCCCGAGTGAAAACCCAAAAGGATTCCCTTTTGGACTTAAAGCCACCTTGGCGTGTCGGGGCCCACTTGGGGCGGGACGACCACCATTGTCGTAGGCTTGACCCAAGTCCCCGGGCCGAAACGAACCATGTACAGGATCAGCCCTTGCAAGAACCTCTTCGAGACGGGTGAAAAACGGGGGCGCAATTCCTGCTCCTGCTTTTTTGGCTTTGGGGCGCGTGGTAACTCCCCCCAACATGCCGTCGGGGAATCCGAGACCCCAGACTGACTGCGTCCGTCTGCAAAGGGGATGGATTCCCCCAAGAAGGAATACAGAGGTCCTCCCACCGCATGGCCCATACTTTCGCCACAAATAGGGGGGGGGATAGGGAATATACAAAGGACGGGTGGGGGTAAAACCACCTCCAACCCCACACATCGTAACTGGGGGCCCCGCTGAGCCCCAGGGGAAACCAAATCCTTGTCCACAAAAGCGTTGATGCTCCCGAATCCCGAGGTGCGACCAAGAAAACCAACAACAGAAAGAAACACGGACACTCTGCCACCAGAAGCGGGATGGACCCCACGTTTTGCCGAGGCACGAGACCGGAAAGACTAGCCCCATGACTACCGCGGCTTTAGGGGAATCTTTCCTAATGTGGCCGGGACGACCACAAAGAAAACCATCGGGGGGCGAGGCCCCCGGACGCCTCCTTGTTCGACCCCCAGCATCGTCGGGGCCTTATTGCCACTAATCCTGGAGGCTTCCTGTCCGTATCTGGGATGCCCATAACTCTACGGGGTTCACAAAAACCCCAGGGGAGAACGCGGCGCAAATCCTGGGTCGCTCGCCTATACGGGTCCTCAACTCTGGGGGCACGGTGTTTTTGGGAAGCTTTCGAGAGAATCAATCCTCAAATCCAGCTAGCCAACTGACCCATACCCTAGCGTTTTGCGCACCTATCCCAAACGCACGAAAGGGCCCCGTCGTTATTCTTTTTTATGGACCGAAATTCCTCCTGTACGTCCTGGGGAAAAGGTGAAACTTTACGCAGAGCCAACTGCATTCTTCATAAGACCCCCGCCTTCATTTAGAGGACACACACCCTTGCACACCCGATAACCAAAAAAAGGGGCATAGCCTTTTGTTCCCCAAAATTGGACGAACTTTCTACCTTGTCAAATGCTCCAAAACATATCTGCCTCACTAGGCTGAATCGGGAAACTTTAATTTTTGGGGCCCCAATCTTCATTCCTGTTTTTAACCCCCGATTTACAGATGCGGAGTCCGCGAAAGAAGTTTTTCCTCTCTTCCCACCAGACTTTCCCGTCTGCAGCCCCTTCTGCGCGGGGGTGCCTCTTCCCACGTGATCTAACTCTTCCCCGGGGGGCTTCCTGTCGGCAGCCTCCTCTCTGCGCAGAGCCCATCCTATCAAACCCTCTTCCCTAGGGAGCGTTGCCCTCTTCCCTACCAGAGCTTCCTGTCTGGCAGAAATCCTCCCCGTCGCCTGTCGTTTCCAAAAACATCAGGACAGAGGCGATATCCTGAGCGGGATTCACCACTCCCCCGACACGGGAGGATGACCCATTTGACCCTTCCCCTTGGGTCTCGACTTTCCCATGAGGAAAGTCCCCCGGGCATACTCCTTACGAGGGAAGCAGGAGAAGAGAGGGTTTCGGTTTTCTGCGACTCAACAGAAGCCCCACAGTTGCTTCCGCTATACTCTGACCTTCTGAGGGGAATGCCAGTCGGGTCTCAGCAGGAAGATCCCTACGAAGAAGTAGTGAAATACTCGCTGGAAACTATCGGCTACAGCACTGGAAAAAAGTAGAATCCACTGTAGTCGAAGTACTGGTACTAATAGTAGGGAAATTAAAAAAAAAAAAATAACAAAGAATCCGGAGAAAGGAAAAAGTGACACTAACGCCGATACACCCACCTGTACTCAATAACCCACCCTAAGAAAACTGGTTAACTACAAAACAGGAATGGCAGACTGAGGGGCAACAGAAAGGTAAGTCTTACGGACGTATCTGCGTGAGGCACCCGCGAAAGAGGTCTGGACGGGGTCGATTCCCCTTCGTCTAAAACTCAACTCCCCAGTCACACCAGATGTTCTTTCAGGCCACCTAAAGACTCCCTACACGCTAGAGTCACCCACCCAACCACCCACCAAACAAAACGAAAAAACTGACTAAACTATACAAAACAGACAGAACTGGACAGGCACTCCACGAAACGAGAGAAAACAGTCAGAACCCTTCACATCCCGCCCGGGGGCCCCACAAATGTCAGGGACCGACCCCTGGGGGTCTGCCCTACAGGATCGTTCTAGAAGGGAGTGAAGGGATGACTGACCTCACAACGCCTCGCAAGAGACCACACAAGAAAGATTACGATACAATACACCATTTATTCACACCAACACACACAAATCACAAATAAGCATTTTAACACACACAACATGCACAATCACAATAAGCATTTCAAAAACACACAACATACACATAGTCACAGACAAGCATTTCAACGCACACAACAAACCCAAAATTTCATAAAAAATTTCATTTCCCAACACACATTCCTTTCCGTGCTTCTGTGGTTTCCCCCTCACCCCTGTCTCTCCAAGTCCTCTGAGAGTACCGTGTCGAATCAGTGCCCCAAACCGGTCTGTTCTTGAACAGAGTCCTTTAAATGCCGACAACCCTTGACACACACACACACCCCAAATTGCACGACACAGAGCAAACCCAAACACTGGCCATGAGCTGTAGGAAGTCCGAGGACAGGGGAGAACGCATCCCGTGGGATGAGCTTGTCGCTGAAGTCCCGGACGGGGTTTTAGGAACCATCCAGCAAGGTTCACGTGCTCCTCACACGCGGGGCCCCCAACACGCAAAGCTTCGGGTGAAGCCCCCGGAGGAGAAAAAAACGGAGGAACAGCTACCCGGGGTGACCCAAAAGTGGGGGGTCAATGGACTCTCTGCCCTCTGTCCACGAGAGGACCAGCAGAGCAGATGCGGAAAGATGACGTGACTCCCCCCCCACAGCCGACTGCAGGGATGAAGGTACCAACCGTACCTTCGGCAAATGTGGTAAGAACCAAAACCGGAGGCGGCGCTCCCAGGGACATCTTCCGCTCGAGTGAAGAGAAAACCTGCCTAACCGATGGCAGCCAACATGCCACGCTACGTCACAGAGTGAGAATACCTCAAGCCAAGGGGAAAATGCTGCACGTGCGGCAGGTAAAAAGACAGGTGATGGCCGAAAGGGACAGCCAGTTCAAGAGAAAGGTACCAGCCACCCGTGAACCTGCAGGATGAACTGCACGGACATGAAATTAGAGAGAGAGAGAGAGAGAGAGAGAGAGAGAAAGTAAACCTAACCTGAGCTGAAACGACATTAAGGTGCAAACACACCACAAGCCACTTTAAAGGGGACTAATACACGACAACAACAACAACAATAAATAAATAAATGAATAATTCTACCACCCTTGATGGCCAATCGTCATAGGCCTCGTGACACACACACACACACACGCAAATGCGTAAAGGTCCATTTCTCGTTCGTCTTCACCCATCCACACCCCCCCGGCCCCCCTCTTTCTCTCCTCCTCTCTCTCTCTCTCTCCTCTCCCCTCTCCTCTCTCCCCCTCTCCCCTTCCTCTCAGTCCCGTCTGTCGGTCCCCTGCTTGCTTCCCCCTTTTCCCCCTCTCTCTCCTCCTCTCTCTCTCTCCCTTTTCCCCATCTCTCTTCCCTCTCTCTACCTCCTCCCCCTCTCTCTTTTCTCTTCACTCTCTCTCTCTCCTCACCTCTCTCTACTCTCCCTCTCTCTCTCTCTCTCTCTCTCCCCTCTTTCTTTTTCTCTCTCTCTCTCTCCCCTCTCTCCTCCCCCCTCTCCCCTCCATAATAATGTGTTTGTTTTACTATAGAGAATTCGTTACTTCTTAGCACAAGTTTCATCAGCAAATGTCTTTGTCGCCATGACTGGCTTCGACACAAGAACTGAACGGTCAGAAAACTATGAACCGATAGTTGTTTGTGAGCCTACTGAGCTTACTTTTTGTAACCATATAAGTGCCCAATTAGGATTGGAAACGAAAATGGACATTTGTTTGCGGGAAAGCCCTTCACGCGATCTCGCAATCTCTGGCTTTGGAGTCAGGATCTAACCACTGACGCAATCAGGCATTCCTCGACCGCCAGGATAGGTAAATACATTGAGATTTTAACGTTCAACACAACGGCCAGGAATGCAAAAGTGCTCTGAAAGCCGAGGGCTGATCGAAGTTGAATTTTGTTTTTCCTTCACAAAAACCCACATCTGGGTCATGTTGTATTGTCCACTTCATGTTTTGAATTCGGGCAATATATTCGGTTAAAAACAGTCAGTGTGGCGTATAATGATGATTTGAAAATGTGGGTTGTTTCTTTGAAAAAAAAAAAGTTCTTAATTTAACTTGTATAAACAATTTTTCGCAGGTTTGCCACCAATCTGAATTTCTCTGACAGGCGACCGGATATCCGGAAAGACAGATTTAGAAGAGACCGATATCCGGAACGAAGAAACCAGCCCCAAGACAGCAGTGATTGTATAAAAGTGTGCTCAAACTTTTCAAACAAAAATAGATTATTGTGGACAAAATGTGTGTCATTCTGGTACGTAGTGGTTAAGGTTGAAAGATAATCGTGTTGGTGGTTAAGGTTGAAAGATAATCGTATTGTTAAGGTTGAAAGATAATCGTAGTGGTTAAGATTGAAAGATAATCGTGTTAGTGGGTTAAGATTGAAAGATAATCGGTTAGTGGTTAAGGTTGAAAGATAATCGTATGGTTAAGGTTGAAAGATAATCGTAGTGGTTAAGGTTGAAAAATAATCGTAGTGGTTAAGGGTTTAAAGAAATCGTGTTAGTGGTAAAGGTTGAAAGATAATCGTAGTGGTTAAGGTTGAAAGATAATTTATAGTGGTTAAGGTTGAAAGATAATCGTGTAAAACAAAAGTAGGCCCCCAACGCCTACTTTTTTTCCCAAGTAGGACACACACAAAAAAGTGAAATGAAAAAAAGGCTGTAATGTTACCTGGGAAGTGAATTAGGGAAATGATAGGGACTGTAACGTGACTGAAAAGTGCATTGGAGAGAATGAAACCGTTTGCATCGTTACCGAAAAAGTGAATTATGAAAAATGAAACAGATGTTACCTTATAGTAAAGCGAACAAAGGAGATCGAGAATGAAACAGACTGAAACGTCCTAAAATGAATCAGGAGAATGAAACAGACTGCAAAGTTCCCAAAAAGGAATTAGGAGAAGAAACAGAATCAGCATCACTCGAAAATGAACTAGAAAATGAAACAGAGCGCGTTACTGAAAATTACTAGAAGAAGACACAGACGCAGCGTAATCGAAAAGTGAATTGGGAGAATGAAACAGACTGCTGCGTAATCGCAAAGTGAATTAGGGAGAAGATAGAAGTGAGCTTATTGACAACAAGCCAAAACTCATAAAGAAACACAAAGAGCATGCAAAAACACTTTCTTATTCACAACACAAACAGACATGAAATCTTCGACACCTGCAGACGATTCAAACGAAAGCAAAGCAAAAAAAAACACCAACATGTGCATGCGATACACCGATCGTTTTAAAGGGTTTGTGGATGTGAGGGGGGGAGGGGTTGCTTATTTGTTTCTTGCTTGTTTTGTTGGGTTTCTGTTTTTTTTTTGTTGATAAAGACTTGTGATTACTTAACGCGGTGACACCCTGACCAGCCCTTGCTGTCCGGCAAAGCAACATCCTTCCCTCCATCCTGTCCGTATCATACTGCATGTTAAGTGACGTGTGCTGGGTGCTCACGACCTGATCCAGAGGTCTGTGGGGGCCGGGGAAAGAAGTTGTTCCATCTCTTCCCTACGCAGAGCTTTCCTGTCGGGCAGCCTCCTCTCTGCCGCAGGGCTGCCTCTTCCCTACGCTGATCTAACTCTTCCCGACGGAGGGCTTCCTGTCGGGCACCTCCTCTCTGCCAGAGCCTCCATCCTATCAAAACTCTTCCCCTACGGAGCGTTGCCTCTTCCCTACGCAGAGCTTCCTGTCTGGCAGCATCCTCTCGTCGCTGTCGCTCCAAAAACATCAGGACAGAGGCGATATCCTGGGGCAGGATTCACCACTCCCGACACGGAGGATGACCCATTTGACCCTTCCCTTGGTCTCGACTTTCCCATGGGGAAAGTCCCCCGGGCATACTCCTTACGAGGGGAAGCATGGAGAAGAGAGGGTTTCGGTTTCTGCGACTCAACAGAAGCCCACAGTTGCTTCGCTATACTCTGACGCTTCTGAGCGGAAGTGCCAGTCGGGGTCTCAGCAGGAAGATCCCCTAGCGAAGAAGTATGAAAGTACTCGCTGGACTATCGGCTACAGCACTGGAATAAGTAGAAGTCACTGTAGTCGAAGTACATGGTACTAATAGTAGGGAAATTTAAAAAAAAAAAAAAATAACAGAAGGAATCCGGAGAAAGGAAAAAGTGACACTAACGTACCGATACACCCACCTGTACTCAATAACCACCCGGTAAAAGAAACTGGTTAACTACAAAACAGAATGGCAGACTGAGTGGCAACAGAAAGGTAAGTCTTACGGACTATCTGCGTGAGGCACCCGGCGGAAAGAGGTCTGGACGCGGTCGATTCCCCTTCGTCCTCAACTCAACTCCCCAGTCACACCAGATGTTCTTTCAGGCCACCTAAAGACTCCCTACACGCTAGAGTCACCCAGCCAACCACCCACAAACAAACACGACAAACTGACTAAACATATACAAAACAGACAGAACTGGACAGGCACTCCACGAAACGAGAGAGACAGTCAGAAACCCTTCACATCCCGACGAGCCCCCACAAATGTCACGACCGACCCCTGGAGGTCTGCCCTGACAGGATCGGTCTAGAAGGGAGTGAAGGGAGTGACTGACCTCACACGCCTCGCAAGAGACCACACAAGAAAGATTACGATACAATACACCATTTATTCACACCAACACACACATAGTCACAAATAAGCATTTTAACACACACAACATGCACAATCACAATTAAGCATTTCAACACACACAACATACACATAGTCACAGACAAGCATTTCAACGCACACAACATAACCAATAATCATAAATAATCATTTCCAACACACATTCCTTTCCGTGCTTCATGTGGTTCCCCCTCACCCCTGTCTCTCCAAAGTCCTCTGAGAGTACCGTGTCGAATCAGTGCCCCAAACCGGGTCTGTTCTTGAACAGAGTCTTTCAATGCCGACACCCTTGACACACACACACACCCAAATATGCACGACACAGAGCTAACCACACTGGTCACATGACTGTAGGAAGTCCGAGGACAGTGGAGAACGCATCCCGTGGGATGAGCTTGTCGCTGAAGGTCCCGGACAGGGGTTAGGACCATCCAGCAAAGGTTCACGTGCTCCTCACACTGCGCGGCCCCAACAGCGCAAGCTTCGGGTGAAGCCCCCGGAGGAGAGAAAACGGAAGGAACAGCTACCCGTGGTGACCCAAAAGTGGCGGGTCAAGTGACTCTCTGCCCTCTGTCCAGTCGAGAGGACCAGCAGAGCAGATTGCGGAAAAGATGACGTGACGTCCCTCCCCCACAGGCCGACTGCAGGGATGAAGGTACCAACCGTACCTTCGCGATGTGGTAGAGAACCAAAACCGGAGCGGGCGCTCCCAGGGACATCTTCCGCTCGAGTGAAGAAAAACCTGCCTAACCGATGGCAGCCAACATGCCACGCAACGTCACAGAGTGAGAATACCTCAAGCCAAGAGGAATGCTGCACGTGCGGCAGGTAAAAAGACAGGTGAGAGGCCGATAGGGACAGCCAGTTCAAGAGAAAGGTACCAGCCACCCGTGAACCTGCAGGATGAACTGCACGGACAGTGAAATTAAGAGAGAGAGAGAGAGAGAGAGAGAGAGAAAGTAAACCTAACCTGAGCTGAACGACATTAAGGTGCAAACACACCACAAGCCACATTAAGGGACTAATACACGACAACAACAACAACAATAAATAAATAAATGAATAATTCTAACCACCCTAGATGGCCAATCGTCATAGGCCTCGTGACACACACACACACACACGCAAATGCGTAAAGGTCCATTTCTCTGTCGTCTTCACCCATCCACACCCCCGGCCCTTCTCTTCTCCTCTCTCCTTCTCTCTCTCTCTCTCCTCCTCTTCTCTCTCCTCTCTCTCTCTCACTCTCTCTCAGTCTGTCTGTCGTCTCTGTCTGCTGGATGCTCTTTCGCCTCTCTCTCTCTCTCTCTCTCTCTCCTCTCTCTCTCTCTCTCTCTCTCTCTCTCCCTCTCTTCTCTCTCTCTCTCTCTCTCTCTCTTCACTCTCTCTCTTCCTCTCATCCTCTCTCTCTCACTCTCTCCCTCTCTTCTCTCTCTCTCTCTCTCTCTCCCCTTTCTTTCTCTCTCTCTCTCTCTCTCCCCTCTCTCTCTCTCTCTCTCCCTCTCCATAATATGTGTTGTTTTACTATAGAGAATACGTTACTTCTGTGAGCACAAGTTCATCAGCAAAATGGTCTTTGTTCGCCATGACTGGCTTCGACACAAGAACTGAACGGTCAGAAAACTATGAACAGATAGTTGTTTGTGGAGCCTACTGAGCTTACTGTCTTGTAACCATATAATGCAATTAGGATTGGAAACGAAAATGGACATTTGTTTGCGGAACGCCTTCACGATGCGATCTCGCAATCTCTGGCTTTGAGTCAGTGATCTAACCACTGACGCAATCAGGCATTCCTCGACCGCCAGGATAGGTAATTACATTGAGATTTTACGTTCACACAACGGCCAGGAGATGGCAAAGGTGCTCTGAAATGTCCGAGGACTGATCGAAGTTGAATTTTGTTTTCTTCACAAAAACCCACATCTGGTCATGTTGTATTGTCCACTTCATGTTTTGAATTCGGTCAATATATTCGGTTAAAAACAGTCAGTGTGGCGTATAATGATGATTTGAAAATGTGGCTTGTTTCTTTGAAAAAAAAAAAAGTTCTTAATTTAACTTGTATAACAATTTGTCGCAGGTTTGCCACCAATCTGAATTGCTCTGACAGGGCGACCGATATCCGAAAGAACAGATCAAAGAGACCGGATATCCGGAACGAAGAAACCAGCCGAAGACAGCAGTGATTGTATAAAAGTGTGCTCAAACTTTTCAAACATAATAGATTATTTGTGGACAAAAATGTGTGTCATTCTGGTACGTAGTGGTTAAGGTTGAAAGATAATCGTGTTGGTGGTTAAGGTTGAAAGATAATCGTAGTGGTTAAGGTTGAAAGATAATCGTAGTGGTTAAGATTGAAAGATAATCGTGTTAGTGGTTAAGATTGAAAGATAATCGTGTTAGTGGTTAAGGTTGAAAGATAATCGTAGTGGTTAAGGTTGAAAGATAATCGTAGTGGTTAAGGTTGAAAGATAATCGTAGTGGTTAAGGTTGAAAGATAATCGTGTTAGTGGTAAAGGTTGAAAGATAATCGTAGTGGTTAAGGTTGAAAGATAATCATAGTGGTTAAGGTTGAAAGATAATCGTGTAAAACAAAAGTAGGCCCACAACGCCTACTTTTTCCCAAGTAGGACACACACAAAAAGTGAAATGAAAAAGAGGCTGTAATGTTACTGGGAAGTGAATTAGGGAGAATGATAGGGACTGTAACGTGACTGAAAAGTGCATTGGAGAGAATGAAACCGTTTGCATCGTTACCGAAAAAGTGAATTATGAAAAATGAAACAGATTGTTACCTTATAGTAAAGCGAACAAAGGAGATCGAGAATGAAACAGACTGCAACGTTCCTAAAAGTGAATCAGGGAGAATGAAACAGACTGCAAAGTTACTAAAAAGTGAATTAGGAGAATGAAACAGAATGCAGCATCACTCGAAAATGAACTAGGAAGAATGAAACAGAGCGCAGCTTACTGAAAAATTACTTAGGAAGAATGACACAGACTGCAGCGTAATCGAAAAGTGAATTAGGGAGAATGAAACAGACTGCTGCGTAATCGCAAAGTGAATTAGGGAGAATGATAGAGAGTGCAGCTTATTGACAACAAGCCAAAAGACTCATGAATATGAACACACAAAAGAGCATGCAAAATAACACTTACTTAATTCACAACACAAAACAGACAATGAAATCTTCGACACCTGCAGACGATTCAAACGACAAGCAAAGCAAACAAAACAACACCAGACATGTGCATAGCGATACTACCCAGATCTGTTTTAAAGGGTTGTGT
Source organism: Conus ventricosus (assembly GCA_018398815.1). Classification (NCBI taxonomy): domain Eukaryota; kingdom Metazoa; phylum Mollusca; class Gastropoda; order Neogastropoda; family Conidae; genus Conus; species Conus ventricosus. The sequence goes on along the minus strand of JAFLJL010017824.1, from coordinate 47,075 downwards.
GGATGTGAGGGGGGGGAGGGGAGTTTGCTTATTTGTTTGCTTGCTTGTTTGTTGGGGTTTTCTTGTTTTGTTTTTTGTTTGATAATGACTTGTGATTGACTTCAACGCGGTGACAGCCCTGACATGGCCCTTTGCTGTCGGCTGGGCTAAAAGCAACAGTCCCTTTCCCTCCATCTCTGTCCGGTATCATAGCTGCATGTTACAGATGACGTGTGGCTGGGTGCTCACGACCTGATCCAGGAGGGTCTGTGGGTGTGGGCCTGGTCGGGATCGGATCTGAGATCACAGAATGGGGCCCAGGACAACCAGACGACGGTGACGGCGGGAAGGAGAACTGCATGGAGCTGAACACTGGCTCCCTCTCGTGGAATGACGAGAACTGTGACCATTCCAAATACTTCATCTGTCAGATCAGGTATCGGTGAAACGAGAACTGTGACCATTCCAAATACTTCATCTGTCAGATCAGGTATCGGTGAAACGAGAACTGTGACCATTCCAAATACGTCATCTGTCAGATCAGGTATCGGTGAAACGAGAACTGTGACCATTCCAAATACTTCATCCGTCAGATCAGTGTCGGTGAAACGAGAACTGTGACCATTCCAAATACGTCATCTGTCAGATCAGGTATCGGTGAAACGAGAAGTGTGATCATTCCAAATACTTCATCTGTCAGATCAGGTATCGGTGAAACGAGAACTGTGACCATTCCAAATACGTCATCTGTCAGATCAGGTATCGGTGAAACGAGAACTGTGACCATTCCAAATACTTCATCTGTCAGATCAGGTATCGGTGAAACGAGAATTGTGACCATTCCAAATACTTCATCTGTCAGATCAGGTATCGGTGAAACGAGAACTGTGACCATTCCAAATACGTCATCTGTCAGATCAGGTATCGGTGAAACGAGAAGTGTGATCATTCCAAATACTTCATCTGTCAGATCAGGTATCGGTGAAACGAGAACTGTGACCATTCCAAATACGTCATCTGTCAGATCAGGTATCGGTGAAACGAGAACTGTGACCATTCCAAATACTTCATCTGTCAGATCAGGTATCGGTGAAACGAGAATTGTGACCATTCCAAATACTTCATCTGTCAGATCAGGTATCGGTGAAACGAGAACTGTGACCATTCCAAATACTTCATCTGTCAGATCAGGTATTGGTGAAACGAGAACTGTGACCATTCCAAATACTTCATCTGTCAGATCAGGTATCGGTGAAACGAGAACTGTGACCATTCCAAATACTTCATCCGTCAGATCAGGTGTCGGTGAAACGAGAACTGTGACCATCCAAATACGTCATCTGTCAGATCAGGTATCGGTGAAACGAGAACTGTGACCATTCCAAATACTTCATCCGTCAGATCAGGTGTCGGTGAAACGAGAACTGTGACCATTCCAAATACGTCATCTGTCAGATCAGTATCGGTGAAACGAGAAGTGTGATCATTCCAAATACTTCATCTGTCAGATCAGGTATCGTGAAACGAGAACTGTGACCATTCCAAATACGTCATCTGTCAGATCAGTATCGGTGAAACGAGAACTGTGACCATTCCAAATACTTCATCTGTCAGATCAGGTATCGGTGAAACGAGAATTGTGACCATTCCAAATACTTCATCTGTCAGATCAGGTATCGGTGAAACGAGAACTGTGACCATTCCAAATACGTCATCTGTCAGATCAGGTATCGGTGAAACGAGAACTGTGACCATTCCAAATACGTCATCTGTCAGATCAGGTATCGGTGAAACGAGAACTGTGACCATTCCAAATACGTCATCTGTCAGATCAGCTATCGGTGTCATGAAGAAAGATACTGTTCGTCTTTCTTATTTCTTTCTTTTCCCGGGGAAAGGGAGGAGGAGTTGGGTTACATTATCGATACGTGATTGATCATCTTCATGTGTCCTGTTTCTTGACTTGATCTGGCTAACATGCTTTTGTCATTGGGTTGATGCTTCGTGCCAGCTGTAGTGTATGATCTGCAGGAATAAGTTTCTTCTGTTTTAGTTAACTTCTTCTTCTTCTTCTTCGTCTTCGTCTTCGTCTTCTTCTTCTTCGTCTTCGTCTTCTTCGTCTTCGTCTTCGTCTTCTTCTTCTCTTCTTCTTCTTCGTCGTCCGTCGTCGTCGTCGTCGTCGTCGTCGTCGTCCTTCTTCTTCTTCTTCTTCTTCTTCTTCTTCTTCTTCTTCTCTTCTTCTTCTTCCTCTTCTTCTTCTTCTTCTTCTTCTCTTTTAATATTTTTTGAAAGATCTCTCTGTCCTCTTTCTCTGTCTCTTTGTCGCCTCTCTCTCTCTCTCTCTCTCTCTCTCCTCTCTCTCGGGGGTGCGCAACAAGATGGCGGAAAGGAAGCAAAGTGCGATGTGAGCTCTCGATTGAAATCAGTGTTTCTACTTGTGGAAGTGTCTAAGCAGTTGTTCTAGTACTGGAAGCAGACAGCAAATATTAGTAAAAGTGAATTAGGATAAGAATGGTGGAACTGGCCGAGTGGAGAGCCAGGATAGGCCTCTTTGGTGGGTCAACAAAACTGAAAATAAGAAGAGAAAATGGCGACCGATCGGAAGTGCTGGGATGAGGGAGATTCTGTTGGGATGCATTGGACTGTGCTATTTTGCGCTGATGGTAAGATGTGCACTGGAGATGACTATTGTCGCGTTTGGCCGGTATGCAGTCAGCGTCGACTATGAGAAAACAGTCCCCTCTGTACTGCGAACGGCGTTCGAAAAAATGTAAACACGCACGATATGATGACGTCATGGATTGACGTAAACAACACACTGCTACGCTGGCTAACAACAACGCAAGTGTATGAAAGGGCAGTCCAAGTGTGCTTACGTGTGCCTTGGGGACAATCTTGTTGACGGTGAACCTCTCATATCTACGGAAAAGATTACTGCTGAGCAATGATGTAGAACGGAATCCCGGACCGAATTCTAGCCCGAGTAGCAGCAACATCAATGAGAAGATAGAAGAAGAGGCTCAGAAGATACAACGAAACTTAGAACCCACATTCACAAATATGGAATCTCAAATGGCACAGATACTCGCATCTATAAGGAACTTCACAGACACTCAGAACGCGCTCTCCCGATTCACTCAGCACCCAGACAGACACGATAAACAGAATGGATCAAAAACAAACACAAATGGCAGATACGCTTACTCAACTACGCAAAGAACTGGCAGAAACTAAAAAAAACACACAGAGTAATATGGCAGCAGTAGAGCATTTAGGAAGAAAACTGGAGCACACGTGGGATAAACTGATTGCATTGACGATGAACTGGATAGGCTAGAAAGTTTTTCCAGGAGGAACAAATGTGAAGCAATTTGGAATAAAGGAAACCATAGGTGAGGACTGTGAAAAACTAGTGAAAGAGTTACTGCAAACATATATGCCAGATGAGGAGTGGGCTGAAGATGTTGTAGAGAGGGCCCATAGACTGGGAAGGCCCAATACTGCAAGCCACAATCCGCGACCCCTAATAGTGAAACTGTTGAGGTGGAAAGATACAATCCGGATAATGCAGAACACCGAAGCTAGAGAGAGGATGAAGGAAATGGAATTAGGGTGGCCCAAGACAGAACAAGGAGGCAGACAGCTGCTTTGAATAGTCTGAGAGAAGAAGGCAAGACTGGGTACATTTACAGGGGAAAGGTGTACGTCAAAGGACAACCCAGAACATCTTTTGTGCCCGGTGAGCTTCCAGACTGCAGCAGAGAAGACAGGAGGGAGAGTACACTTCCAGGAACCACCTACGGTTGGAAGGAGGAACGAGGACGACGTGGAACCAGACCAAGAGACACGCCGATGGGTGGGAGTATGAAGAAAACGAGAGCAGGGACTGGGACAATGAGTGGAGAAGGGAGAGAGAGAGGATGAGAGAGGGACGACATGGGAGTGAGGCGGTGAGTGAGAGGGAAAGTATGGGTGAGAGAGACAGACAGATGTAAGAGAGAAGCAAAGGAGATGGAGGGAAGAATGGGAAGAGAAAGACAGGAAGAGAAAGACAAGAAAGAGTGAGCGGGAGAGAGCGGAACCGCAAGGGAATGGACGCAGAGAATGAGAAATCTGTCAGAAAGAAGGCTGAAAGAAGAAACATGGAGGTAAGGTGAGAGCGGAAGTGAGCCTGACATGCAGTTGGTATGGGATGAAATTGAAATTGTTGCGGAATTGGGGGGTCTCTTTCAGACGAAGAGCAGAGACGGAAGAAGAAACACAGATGACGAAAAGAGGTGAAGGAAGTATGGATGGAAGAGAGATGGTCAGTGGGATGAAAGAGAGAGTGAGTTAGACAAAGAAAGGGTGTCAGATATGAGTGACGAACAGAAGAATGATAAAAAGGGTGCTAGGGCCAAAAGAGGGGGACAATGGCAAAATGAAAACACGCACAGCAAGCAAGCACACACTAGGATCCAACGCAAGCAATACAATGATGGGCAATAAACAAGTACAGAATACTCAAGCTAACGCACAGAGGAAGGGCAAAAAAGACAAAAAATAGAGGGAAGGCCAAGGCCATTCACAAATAAAAGTGATAAGGAAGTAGAGGATAAGAATAAGAAAATCTCCTTCATGTTTGGAATGTCGAAGGTCTGCTGGAGAAATTGTCAGATCCTGATTTTTTTGAATTTATAACTGCTTTTGACATCTGTTGTTTATCTGAGACATTCACTCTAAAACATTTTGATTTTGAGACAAAGTTCCAGGAATTTCTACATCTTTATTGTCCAGCCAGAAAATATACTAAAATGGGCAGACCTTCTGGCGGATTGATAATGCTGATCAAGAAGGAGTTATCTGGTACATTCAGTTGATCAATACTAATATAGAAAATGTATTATGTGTGAAGCTACAAAAAAACTTGTTACAATGCGACAGAGATGTATTATTTCTTGGTGTGTATGTACATCCGGTTGATAGCCGTTATTATGCAGACAAGGATTATGATTGTACTATAGAAATGATAGAACAATATATTTGTACACAAAATTGAACAAGGGAATGAATATTTATATATTATAGGAGGAGACTTAAATGCTCGTATTGGGGAATGGGGATTAAATATTGAGGATGAAAATGATATATTTGACAGAGAACAGAAATGTGTGTGCACGTAAGTCAAAGGATAACATCATCAATGGATTCGGAAAAAGGCTCATCGAATTTTGCGCAAGTTTTAATTTAACTCCCCTGAATGGCTTAAATATGAAAAACTTTGACAGTGCATTCACATTCTTCTCGGAAAGGGGAAGTAGTGCCATAGATTCTATGTATGCTCCATAGAATTAATCGATAATGTGACAGCTGTTTAGTGGATGAAAGAATTGAGTCTCATCATAATGCCAATTAGAATGAGCTTCTGAGTACAGTGCAGGATATTCAGAAAGACAAACAAAAGAGAACATTCACAAAGAAAATAAAATGGGACCCAGCCAAAGCACAAGTCTACATAAATTGCATGGAATCTGAAAGAGCACAAGCAACATTAGAACAAATTAAGGAGGAAATTGATCAAGACATAGATACAAGTATAGATAAATTTAATCAATTACTAAAGAATGCTGGAGAATGTATGAGCAAAATATCCAGTTCAGGAGGGACTATAAACCCACAAATGGGTGGTATGATAAAGTATGTAAGATGGAAAAGAAAGAAACAAGACAAGCACTGTGTAGACTTAATTTAATAGATAAAAAGAAAAACCCCATTAAATATAAAGAAAGAAAGGTAATTATATAATAACAAACGAAATTTTTATCAAAAAATGATTAGAGGAAAGAAAAAACAATACAGGAACAGATATTTTGATACACTTATGCAAAATCAGAAGGATAGCCAAAAAATTCTGGAGTACGATAAAAAATATTAGAAGAAAGAAAAATAAATTACCAGTTATTACATCGGAACAATGGAAAGAACATTTTGAAAGCATATTGAACCCCCAAATAGGAGCTATTGTAAGAGAAGAGCAAGTGAATATGGAAGAGATTATAGTACATGAGTTAGATGGGGAAATAACAGAACAAGAAGTAGGTTTAGCAATAAACAAACTGAAAACAGAAAATCCCAGGAATAGATGAAATCCCCCAGAATTTCTAAAAACAATAGCTAGCAAAATAATACCATATTTAACTAAGTTATACAACAAACTGTTCCAAGAAAGTTACTTCCCCTTAGAATGGTCACGTGCAGTAATTGTACCACTCCACAAGAAAGGCGATAAGCAAAATCCAGGAAATTATAGAGGGATTTCACTGTTATGCATTATAAGTAAAGTTTTTACAGCAATAATCAACAAAAGACTTTACAACTGGGCAGAAAACGAGAACAAAATTAGTAAGGAACAAGCAGGATTTAGAAGGGATATTCAACATTAGACCACATTTTCACATTAACAACTATGATAACAAATTGCCTCTATGGCAGACGTAGAAATAAATTTTATGTAGCATTCATAGATTATCAGAAAGCATTTGATACTGTAAATAGAGACAAACTATGGAAGATACTACAGAAACATAAAGTATCTACAAAAATGCTCAACATGTTAAAAGGTATTTACAAAACAGTACAAGCTTGTGTTAGATATGGAACTGAACTAACAGAATTATTCGAATGCCCAGCAGGAGTGAAACAAGGTTGTTTGTTGTCCCCCTTGATCTTTTCTCTATTAATAACAGAAGTGGCGGACAATGTCACAAGAAAAGCAGACATGGTTATCAATTTCTACCTGGTGCAGAAGAAATTTACACACTGCTATTTGCAGATGACATAGCCCTGGTATCATTAACACCAGCAGGTTTACAAAATCAATTAAAGAACCTACAACAAGCCTCGGATTCCATAGTTTAACAGTAAATTTACAAAAAACAAAAATAATGGTTTTTAGGAAAGGGGGCTATTTAGGCAAAAAGGAGAAATGGTACTACAAAGACCAAGAACTAGAAGTAGTAAACAGTTATAAGTACCTAGGTTTTACCTTGACAACTAAACTTTCAATAGACATTTCACTTTCTGAATATGCAGGTAGAGCGAAAGGCAAAATTATGGAAATAATGAAAACTATGTATAGTTTAGGACATATAGATATGGCTATTTACTTTAAACTGTTTGACACTCAAGTTAAACCCTTACTCTTATATGCAGCAGAAGCATGGGTCTAACTAGATACAAAGCAATAGAAAATATACACTTGTTCGCCTGTAAAAAATATATGGGGTGGCAAGAAAACCCCAAATAATTTAATATATGGAGAGTTGGGTAGATACCCTATATGCGTAGATAGCACAATAAGGGCAATTAGGTATTGGTTTAAGATTATAAAAATGGAACCAAACAGACTCCCCAAACAAGCATATGAAAGAGAAAAGACCGAAATAAATAAAACTCAAAATTGGGCATTAGAAATAAAACACTGTTTAGACATACATGGCTTTTCAGAAGTATGGCTAAATGAAGGGTAGGAGATGAGAACAGATTTATTTCATTATTAAAACAAAGAATGATTGATTGTCATAAGCAGAACTGGCATGATAAAATAGAAAATAGCGAACGTTTTAATACTTACCGCTCTTTCAAATCCGTACACCATACTGAAAAATATTTTTACGACATTACGATAGCGAAATTTAGAAAAGCACTAACCAGACTACGTTTAGGGTAAACGAATTACACATAAACAAAAAGTTCACAGACAAGGATGCAATTACAACATGTCCTTTTTGTCCAACAGAAGAAACTGAATTACACTTTTTTAAGATATGCCCATGTTATAGACAATTAAGGGAGAAATATATTTATAAGCATTATAGAAATAAGGATACAATTACACTAAGAAACCTATTACAAAATGAAAATATGGAAATGACACGTGACCTAGCAATGTATACTTTTTATGCTTTAAAATACAGAGAAACACAAATATAAGACAAAGATAAGAGACTTGGTTTTGCTTCTGTGGATTTATAGTTGAATTTAAACTGTTTGTGTATGTGTATCTATATGTATGATTATGTGAATGTTTATGTAAAAACATAAGAATATATGAATCTTCGTGCATAACACATGAACATGGATGTGTGGTGACAACATAATATCTTTAGAGAAGGTTGAATCATGGATTTAACTCTGAAGGTGTTTTTCAATATATGGAAAGTAATATGACTACCTGAATGAGTACGACATTATGATTGGTGTGACGATATGAACAGATTCACGAAAGAGATGTCATATTCATGAACAAATGCAATTGTATACTATACTCAGAAGTGAAGCAAGACAGGGACTATGTACAATAGCACGATGAAAGATAAATATATAAAATTGAATACAAGGTTGTGATATGAGGGAATGTGAATGTAATATAATATGAAGGAATGGAATTATGGAAATGAATATGTCTTGTGGAAAATATGTGTAATGAATGAATATGAATATGAATGGAAATGCACAACTATGAATGATGATGAGGAGAATGAAGCTATTATAATTGGATGATGGACTGGAGTATGAATACTTACAAGAACATGAACAAGACTGTAAAATGTGCATGTGTGCATGAATATGTGTATGTATGTATGTGTGTGTATATATAACAATAAGACAAAAAAGAGACCTGGTTTTTGCTTCTGTGGATTTATAGCTGAATTCAAAATGTGTTTACGTGTATACGTGTGTGTGTATATATGTATGTGTGTGTGTATGCATATGTATGTGTATATGTGTGTGTGTATAGTATAAATATGTGTGTATGTGTATGTGTGTACAACAGCCCTGATGTGGCCCTTTGCGGTCGGCTGGGCTATAAGCAACATTATCTTATCTTAAACTTTTGTGTGTACATCTATGCATGTGTGTACGTGTGTGTATGTATATGTATGTGTGTATGTGTGTATATATATATATGTGTGAGTATGTGAATGTCTATGTATAAAACATACGAACATGATAAGTTATGTGTATAATAAATGAACATGGACGTGTGGGGAAAATATACTATAGAGAAGGTTGAATCATGAATTTAGCTCGGAAGGTGTTTCTGGGTATAGATAGTAACATGAATACCTGAATGAGCATGAAATTGTGATTGGGGTGTCGATATAAACAGATTTACGAAAGAGATGTTATATGAACACAAATAAGATTATGTAAATGTATCCTCAGGTGTGAGCGTGACAAGGTCCATGAACATATTATATGCATGATGGAAAGATAATTATATAAAAAGTGGATACCAGGGTGTAATAAGAGGGAACGTGAATGTAATATAATATGAAGGAATGGAATTATGGAAATGAATAGTTTTGAGGAAAATATGTGAAATGAATGAATATGAATGGTATTGTACAAATGTGAATGTAAATAAGGGAGAATGAGGCCGTTATAAATGGATGATGGAGTAGGAATCCTCATATGAACATGATCAAGGTTGCAAATGTACACATATACATATATATGTATGTATTTGTGTGCATGTGGGTGTGCACATGTATGGCTAACACCATATGGAATAATAATGTATACATGTATATATATATGTGTGTGTATGAGAGATTGAGAGGGACTGTGCCTGATGGATTAAGAGGTGTAGTAGAATTGAATGTAAAACTAATAATATGCAGTTATGCAAGAGTATAGACAATTAAGGTAAACAAGAGGAATAAGTGTAATTATAACCTAAATTGATATGAATCAAGAATGCACAACCAAGTAAAAGGAATAGGGAGGGAGGGTCATGGAGGAAGCAACTGCAGAGACTGGCTAACACCATATGGGAATAAATGTGGTCATGGGGGGTTAGGTTAGGAATTATGAATGGTCTTTAGAAATCAAATGAGTATGTTAAATGTGTATATAAATAATTTGCAAAAAATAAATAAATAAATAAATAAAAAAAATTCAAGTATAATATAAGGAAAACATGTTTGGAAGTGGAAGGTCTGAATAAGTAATGAATCCGGTATTTACATACACATGTAAAACTACGAAATGATTACAAAAGGAAACACAGACAAATAATTGACCACATAGTGATGAAGTATACAAATAAGGTAAACCAGGAAATAAAGGTAGGAAAAGGATTTAGTTCAGTAGGTCAACATGTAAATCAGCTGACAGCATGAAGTCGCGTGACCCACACGGCAGCACACACACAGTCCCTCTCGCGAACTCGCACGTTCCTTCGTTCTCTCTCGCTCTCTGCTTTGAGAAGGGAGGGGGGGGGGGGGGAGCGGAAACGTGAGGTGGACTGGATCGTCTGCTAAGAAATGGCTGCCCCCGTAGATCATAAGTGTGTTTTGGACTTTTTTTCAATGACAGTTATTATAAGCATTTTGTTTTTTTTACCGACGGCTGCTTTGAATTATTCAATTTTTAATTCTAGGATTTGACCACTAAGAGACTCCTCTGGCCAACAGGCAATTTAGGCACATGTGTACGAGGCAAGTGTCGACAAGTCCTACAGAACATGATATAACTGGCTGAAGAAATAGGGAAAACTACAATTAAAGTAAAATAATCGAAGGAAAGTACTAACCTGATGCATGGAAAGCGGTAAGGCTTTAGTAATTTATCCATGGGATGCTAAACCCAACGAACACGAACAACACAAGTCCAACACCACATGAACAGGACCACAGAAGTACACACACTGAGTGTCAAAGGTTATCATGGCAGACCCAAGATTCGGGGTTTTCCTTCTTTTCCACAGTAGATGGCGCAATGCGTAAACATAGTAAACATAATAATAGCACGGCCTTCCGGAGAGTTATATACCTATATTATGTTTAAAAGGAAGAACGTACTAAGAAGCATTTGTGTACAATTAAGATGAATGTTGCATGTACATACTGTCATGGAAGGATGTTTTGTTGCAGTCATGGTACATTTTGTTCTTATTGTATAAATTGTTTTTTGTTGTTGTTTTTTTTCTTGTTGCGTACTCATGTGAATAGGCTGATGGCCTCACATTAAAGTCACGAGTCACGAGTCTCTCTCTCTCTCTCTCTCTCTCTGTGTCCTCCCTACCCCCCCCCCCCCCCCCCCCCCCCCCCCCCACCCCGGCAGTGAACACGAATTAAACTACTACACGTATTATGAAAATGAGTGACAATTATTCTTTATTGAAATGTCCTTTTCTTCTTTTTTTTTTTCCCTCATTCCATCGGCGAAAATGGTGTTGTCGTTGAAGAACCAGCCGTCTGCACAGATTTGGGTTCGAGTCTTTTTTCAAATGGCGAGTAGGAATCTGCCGCGTGCTTTTTGTCCTGTTGTTTGGAGCTGAATTACATTATTCTCTTCACCCCAAAACATTACTGCTTGTCATTCTTCTGATGAAATAAGCATCTTTGTTGTCTTGGTGAGTGCGTGTGTGTGTGTGGTGTGTGTGTGTGTGTGTGTGTGTGTGTGTGTGTGTGTGTGTGTGTGTGTGTGTGTGTGTGTGAGTGTAGTGAATACGTGTTTATTGTAGTGCATGTGCGTGCGTGTGTTTCATTCATCCATCAGCATTAAATCATGCGCAGTGTGGTCTGGAAATTTAGCGGATGTGGTGCAGCGTATATGAAGTAGTTCACACACAGTGACACCTCCTTGATGAAACTGAAACTGAAACTAAAGTTCAAACCAGCCGCCAAGGAGGTCTTTTTTGTCTGTTTAGATGATTTCTCCTCCGTAAGGTTTTGTCGTTTGGGAACCTTTCATGGTTGTTTTTCTTTTCTCACGATATTTGTCTTCTTTAATATACAAGCTTCGACTGAATTCGTGGAAAACCAAATTTTCCCAAAGTGTAGCATGTGATTGTTCAAATTTTCTATCAGTGCACCATAATCTTTTCAATATTAACTTCATTGCATAAAGAATCAAACGTAGTTCAATGTTAACTTCATTGCATAAAGAATAAAACGTAGTTCAATATTAACTTCATTGTATAAAGAATCGAACGTGGATGTGACTGTACACGATTCTATCAAAACAATAAACTACGAGCCAGAAATTGTGCAGATAGCAAAAGTGCTATCCATGCATCAAATTAATACAGTTTATAATCGCTCCTCCTCCCCTTGCTCCTTTTTTAAAGTCTAATATCACCAAGTGTGAGTAGTCTAATATCACCAAGTGTGAGTAGTCTAATATCACCAAGTGTGAGTAGTCTAATATCACCAAGTGTGAGTAGTCTAATATCAGCAAGTGTGAGTAGTCTAATATCACCAAGTGTGAGTAGTCTAATATCACCAAGTATGAGTAGTCTAATATCACCAAGTGTGAACAGACTCTAAATGAAAGAACTCACTCACTCGCTCACTCTTTTCACGCGATCAGTCTCTGATTTGACCACAAAACCAAATAGTACCTGCAATGCCAGAAGGTTATTGTGAAGCAAGGACGAGGCTGTGTGACGTGCTCAACCAGATAGAAACTGCCCGCAATAATCCACTAGGCTTTCAGTTTTCTTGAAAATAAATCGAGCTTGCTCAATGTATCGTCTGCTGTTCCGTATACCAAGGGCCGCAACTCTTAGACAACACGTCTCGACAGCAAAAATGCAGTGGGTCGTGTGTGTGTGTGTGTGTGGTGTGGTGTGTGTGTGTGTGTGTGTGTGTGTGTGTGTGTGTGTGTGTGTTTAATGCCAGTGTGCATCGCATATTGTACGTCTTTCATTCGGAGCATTTGGAGAAATCAGCACACTTGTCAACAGTAAACAGAATGCCTGCAATGGTGTCAGATCAGTTGCACATCACGTTTCCTTGAAAACAATTGCAATTGGAATGGCATGACATGTCTGCTGGCATGCCACAGACCCAACATTCAGCACTGGATGCCAACATGAAACCAGTACCAGAGCGACCCGCAGGCGATTTCATTCTAGAAAATGGCTGTACTCAAACAAACAAACAAACAAATGGAGCTGGAAAAAAAACTGCCATAGCCCATCTAGCATTTCAAACGAATTTCATTTAAGTTGTTATAATAGGCATATCTTCAGCTTAGAATCTTATTCTTGGAAATGGCTCAAACACACACACACACACACACACACACACACACACACACACACACACACACACACACGCACACGCACGCACGCACGCACGCACGCACGCACGCACGCACGCACGCACGCACGCACGCACGCACGCACGCACGCACACACACACACACACACACACACACACACACACTGACTGACTGAAACCAATTTATTGTCAGATTAACTCAAGGTTGTACAGACAATACAACACACACACACACACACACACACACAACACACACACACACACACACACACACACACACACACACACACACGCACACACACACACACACACGCACGCACGCACGCACGCACACATACACACACACACACACACACACACACACACACACACACACACACACACACACACACACACACACACACACATCGAGAGAGAGAGAGAGAGAGAGAGAAGAGAGAGAAGAGAGAGACTGACACTGACACTGACACTGACACTGACACCGACACAGTTTTTCTTGCCAATAGCAAACAAGCCCTGTTGGCAAGGGGGTTACTATTACTGCATCAACAGATTGCGCCAAGTATTTGCAATTGAAAAACATAGAATTCAAACAATTTAACTAGAATTACACAGCACTATGTACACACGACAACACCACACAACGCAACACAACGCAATATTACACAGCACTATGTACACACGACAACACCACACAACGCAACACAACGCAATATTACACAGCACTATGTACACACGACAACACCACACAACGCAACACAACCCAATATTACACAGCACTATGTACACACGACAACAACACACAGCCCAACAGAACGCAATATTACACAGCACTATGTACACACGACAACACCACACAGCGCAACACAACGCAATATTACACAGCACTATGAACACACGACAACACCACACAGCGCATGACAACGCAATGTTACACAGCACTATGTACACACGACAACACCACACAACGCTACACACCGCAATATTACACAGCACTATGTACACACGACAACACCACACAACAGCATACAATGCAACACACCGCAATATTACACAGCACTATGTACACACGACAACACCACACAACAGCATACAATACAACACACCGCAATATTACACAGCACTATGTACACACGACACCAACACACAACAGCATACAATACAACACTACACAATATTACACAGCACTATGTACACACGACACCAACACACAACAGCATACAATACATCACAACGCAATATTACACCGCACTATGTGCACACGACAACACCACACAAAGCAACACGACGCAATATTACACAGCACTATGTACACACGACAACACCACACAGCAGCATACAATGCAACACAACACAATATTACACAGCACTATGTACACACGACAACAACACAGAACGCAACACAACGCAACACAACACAAATATACACAGCACTATGTACACACGACAACACCACACAACGCAACACAACGCAAAACAACGCAATGTTACACCGCACTATGTACACACGACAACACCACACAACGCAACACAACGCAATATTACACAGCACTATGTACACACGACAACACCACACAACGCAACACAACGCAATATTGCACAGCACTATGTACACACACAACACCACTCAACGCAACACAACGCAATATTAACACAGCACTATGTACACACGACAACACCACACAACGCAACACAACGCAACACAACGCAACACAACGCAATATTACACAGCACTATGTACACACGACAACAACACACAACAGCATACAATACAACACACCGCAATATTACACAGCACTATGTACACACGACAACAGCACACAACAGCATATAATACAACACAACGCAATATTACACAGCACTATGTACACACGACAACAGCACACAACAGCATATAATACAACACAACGCAATATTACACAGCACTATGTACACACACAACACCACACACCGCAACACAACGCAACACAACGCAACACAACGCAATATTACACAGCACTATGTACACACGACAACACCACTCAACGCAACACAACGCAATATTACACAGCACTATGTACACACAACACCACACAACACAACACAACCCAATGTTACTCAGCACTATGTACACACGACAACACCACACAACACAACCCAACCCAATATTACTTAGCACTAATGTACACACAACACCACACAACCCAACACAACGCAATATTACACAGCACTATGTACACACAACACCACACAACGCAACACAACGCAATATTACACAGCACTATGTACACACGACAACACCACTCAACGCAACACATCGTGATGGTTGACGTTCTCGGGCAGCCTTGACTCTAAAACTGAAACTCTGCTTTCGTGTGTGTGTGTGTGTGGTGTGCGTGTGGTGTGTGTGTGTGTGTGTGTGTGTGTGTGTGTGCGTGCGTGCGTGCGTGCGTGCGTGCGTGCGTGCGTGCGTGCGTGTGTGCGTCCGTGCGTGCGTGTTTGCGTGCGTGTTAGTGCGTGTGTGCGTGCGTATATGCGTGCGTGCGTGCGTATATGCGTGCTTACGTGAATGTGTGCGTGCGTGCAGGCTTGTGTGTGTGTGTGTGTGTGTGTGTGTGTGTGTGTGTGTGTGTGTGTGTGCGTGCGTGTGTGTGTGCGTGCGTGCGTGCGTGCGCGCGCGCGCGCGCGTGTGTGTGTGTGTGTGTGTGTGTGTGTGTAGTGTGTGTGTGTGTGTGTGTGTGTGTGTGTGTGTTGTCCATCGTGTCCCCAGAAACTTTATCGCGATAGAGCACGAACCGTGTCCACAGGACGTCCGATGTTCTGATCAATCTCCACACAGACACCACCTAATCTTCTTGTGCCCCTGGTCTCCATTCCACCCTGCCTCCCCCACAACCACCCTCTGCCCTCTCCCTCCCTACACCCCCCCCCCCCCCCCCCCCATCTCCCGTCCCAGCAACCACTCCTATCTCCCCCATCACTCCCCCCCCCTTCCCCAACCCGCCCATCTTCTTTTTAAGATGAAGACAATACCAAATCTTTGCTGAATAATTCTCATGGTCAAGGGAAGATTCTCTATTACTTTATTCACTCATCTAATAGGCTGTTGTTGTTTTTTTGTTTGTTTGTTTGTTTGTGTGTTGTTTTTGACTGGCTGTCCCTTCATCCTTGCCTTTCCCGTGGTATCTCTCCCACGTCGTTCATTCTGGCTCTCTCAGACACAGCCACACGCAGGATCTCGTCCCACTGCAGCCCTGGCACTGGCAGTCTACTGGAAACATTTGATACCAGGTCGTCACGAGACAACACACCGGAGAGACCCTGCACTGTCGCGGGGTCATTTCAGTCGTGTTCAGCGGTGTCTGTTCTGAGCCGGCATGAGTGAGACACCACGTAACACGTCTACACCGCGTAACACGTCTACACCGCGTAACACGTCTACACCACGTAACACGTCTACACCACGTAACACATCTACTCGTTTTTGAGTGAACCAGTATTTAGGAAGAAGAAGAAGAAGACCACGTAACACACGTAACAAGTCAACACCACATATCAAGTCTACACCACGTAACAAGTCTACACCACGTAACAAGTCTACACCACGTAACTAGTCAACACGATGTAACAAGTCTACACCACGTAACAAGTCTACACCACGTAACACGTCTACACCACGTAACACTCTACACCACGTAACAAGTCTACACCACGTAACAAGTCTACACCACGCAACAAGTCTACGAGTCTACACCACGTAACAAGTCTACACCACGTAACAAGTCTACACCACGTAACAAGTCTACGAGTCTACACCACGTAACAAGTCTACACCACGTAACAGGTCTACACCACGTAACAAGTCTTCACCACGTAACAAGTCTACACCACGTAACAAGTCTACGAGTCTACACCACGTAACAAGTCTACACCACGTAACAAGTCTACACCACGTAACAAGTCTACGAGTCTACACCACGTAGCAAGTCTACACCACGTAACAAGTCTACACCACGTAACAAGTCTACACCAAGTAACAAGTCAACACCACGTAACAAGTCTACACCAAGTAACAAGTCAACACCACGTAACAAGTCAACACCACGTAACAAGTCTACACCACGTAACAAGTTAACACCACTTAACACACGTAACAAGTCAACACCACGTAACAAGTCAACACCACGTAAACAAGTCAACACCACATATCAACTCTGCACCACGTAACAAGTCTTAAAGAGAAGAAAATCAGTGCTATATCGCATAGCCAGTGTTCCCCGATCATTCTTTTCTTCTTCTTTTGTTGTTGTTGTTTTGTTTTTTTGTTTGTTTGTTTGTTTCCATGGAGTCATCGCGGGCTAAAACATTACTCATCCATTGCTCTTTGGATGCTTGATCTGTTCATTCTTCCCTTGTGACTGATGGCAGCGAAACTGCTGATTGTTTGACCGATTGGGACACAAACCAACATGTGACTGATCGCAGCCAAACTGCTGATTGTTTGGCCGATTGGGACACAAACCAACTTGTGACTGATCGCAGCCAAACTGCTGATGGTTTGGCCGATTGGGACACAAACCAACTTGTGACTGATCGCAGCCTGACTGCTGATTGTTTGGCCGATTGGACACAAACCAACTTGTGACTGATCGCAGCCAAACTGCTGATTGTTTGGCCGATTGGGACACAAACCAACTTGTGACTGATCGCAGCCAAACTGCTGAT
This sequence comes from Conus ventricosus, assembly GCA_018398815.1. Classification (NCBI taxonomy): domain Eukaryota; kingdom Metazoa; phylum Mollusca; class Gastropoda; order Neogastropoda; family Conidae; genus Conus; species Conus ventricosus. Next base: position 29,337 of record JAFLJL010017824.1, on the reverse strand, counting down.
GGTTTGGCCGATTGGGACACAAACCAACTTGTGACTGATCGCAGCCTGACTGCTGATTGATTGGCCGAATGGGACACAAAATAACGGTTGAAGGGGGATAGAGGAAGGCGAATATGTTTGGCAATGCCCATTTTTTCTTCAGATGTTATCATTCACACACACACACACACACACACACACACACACACACACACACACACACACACACACACACACACACACACACACACGCACGCACGAACGCACGCACGCAAGCACGCACGCACGCACGTACACACACACACACACACACACACACACACACCACACACACACACACACCCACACACACACACACACACACACACACACACACACGTGAATCTCCTTCCTCCAACCCCTTCCTCATCCTCCTCACACACACACACACACACACACACACACACACACACACACACACACACACACACACACACACACACACACACACACATACACGCACACACACACACACACACACACACACACACACGCACACACACACACACACACACACACACACACACACACACACACACACACGCACGCACGCACGCACGCACGCACGCACGCACACAGACGCAGGAGCAGAGAGACAGACGGGCAGACAAACAGATAGGCAAAAATACAGACAGACAGGAGGTGAACAGAGACGGAGAGAGGTACAGAGGGGGCAAGCACATACCCAGCCAAGAACTTCAGGATTTTTGAAAAGCTTTTATAGCTGAAGAAACTTCATAGCTCTAATACAAGAAGGCTGAACACGTACTTGATGTAGCTGAAGAAAATTCATGGCTCTAATACAAGAAGGCTGAACACGTACTTGATATAGCTGAAGAAAATTCATGGCTCTAATACAAGAAGGCTGAACACAACGTACTTGAGATAGCTCTTCCCGTGCCGGGGTAGACTCGATCACTATATCCGGTGCAGATTTTTTGTCGATGGTCTTTATCTAGATATGTCAAACTTGCTGCAGAAAAAAAAATTGAACAATTTCAATACAGAACACAGACTGAACATTGAATGGTCATTTTAATGCAGTATGTTCAATGAACATTTCATTCGACATTAAATGAATATCTAATGCAGAATAGTTTATAAGCAATTCAATGTGGAGTACTGCATGTACAATGCAGAAGAGTGAATAAGCATTTTACTACAGATCATTGTATTCAACTGGCCTTTCAATGGGAATTTGGATGTACAATTAATTCAGAGTAGTGAATGACCATCAGAATATTTGGAGCTGGATGAACATTTTAAAATAGAATTTCGGATGGACATCTTAATGAACAATTTATTCAGAAAGGGGTATATATGCAGACAGACAGAGATAGACAGATGGGCAGAGACAGAGGCAGAGATAGACAAACAGACAGAGACGGAGACAGAGACAGACAGACAGACAGTTTCAGTTTCATCAAGGAGGCGTACACTGCGTGCGGACTAGTCCGTTTACACTACACCACATCCGCTAAGTTTTAAGACCACACTACGCGTGATTTGAAGCTGATGGATAAATGAATGAACAGTTGAGATGAGACAATGACAGAAGAGGGGCTCGTGGCTAGAACTTAGCAGATGTCTGACCTACACATTAGCCCAATGCGCTGGTCAGACCTTGAGTGCCTACCTGACCTTGGTTGTCGTTTCGTTTTGTTTGTTTGTTTTTGTTTTTTTGGTATGTGTGTGTTGTGAATGTACGCATGTGTGTGTATGGATGTGTGGGCACAGGCCCATGTGTGAGTGTTGGCGCATGTGATTGTGCATATGTTTGTGCGCAAGCGTGTGTGTGCGTTTGTGTGTGTTGTGTGCACGCACGTGTGTGTGTGTGTGTGTGGTGTGTGTGTGTGTGTGTGTGTGTGTGTGTGGTGTGTGTGTGTGTGTGTGTGTGTGTGTGTGTGTGTTGTGCACGTGTGTACATGCATATATGTGTGTGTGCGCGTGTGCAGAAGTACGTGTGCATGTGTGTGTGTGTGTGTGGTGTGTGTGTGTGTGTGTGTGTGTGTGTGTGGTGTGTGTGTGTGTGGTGTGTGTGTGTGTGTGTGTGTGTTAATTTATGGGTTTGTATGAGCACACACACGTATCTGCATAATATATGTGTACATATATGTGTATAAATGTGTGTGTCTTTGTATGTGGACGTGTATGCATGTGCGTGTGTGCATGCATTTGTGTGTGCACGTGTAGGCGTGTATGTGCGAACGCGTGTGGGTGTGGACGTGCACATGCCCGCATGTGTATATGTCTGTGCGTAGGAGCGAGCGGACGTACGCGCGCACGTTTGTATGTGTGTGCATCTCTGTGTGTGTGTGTGCGTGCGTGCGTGCGTGCGTGCGTGCGTGCGTGCGTGCGTGCGTGCGTGCGTGCGTGTGTGGTGTGTGTGTGTGTGTGTGTGTGTGTGTGTGTGTGTGTGTGTGTGTGTGTGTGTGTGTGTGGTGTGTGTAGTGACTGCATATCGTGAATGTTCAGAAGATGACTTAAGGTCAAGAACGCCTCTGGGAGCCGGGGCAGACAGACAGAGAGACAGACAGACAGACAGGTTTGGAACTCACCTCCCTGGCAGATGAAGTATTTCTCATGGTGACAGTCCTCGTCGTTCCACGTGTGGGAGGCGTGGTCGTTGTCCAGCTCCATGCAGTTCTCATCCCTCGTCGTTCCCACATGTGGGAGGCGTGGTCGTTGTCCACCTCCATGCAGTTCTCATCCCTCGTCGTTCCACATGTGGGAGGCGGTGGTCGTTGTCCACCTCCATGCAGTTCTCATCCCTCGTCGTTCCACATGTGGAGGCGTGGTCGTTGTCCACCTCCATGCAGTTCTCATCCCCATCCCAGCCACCCCCGCCGTCAGGCTGCCCCGGCTCCCAGCCTTGAACTCCAGATCCGAACCCGACCACGCCCACACCCACAACCCTTCCTGGATCAGGTCGTGAGCACCCAGCCACACGTCATCTGTAACAAGATCATGCAGGGAGGTAAGGTAAGGTCATGTTGCTTAAAGCCCAGCCGATCGCAAGGGGCCATATCAGGACTGTCACCACGTTAAAATCAGCTCACAAGTCATCAAAAAAAAAAAAAAAATTCACGACATCTTTCAAAATACATCTTCTAAAAACGCACCGGAAACTTCGTTTAAAAATCTTTCTTCCGTAAAATCTTAAATCAAGATAATATTGTTAATCTCTTTTAGAAACTCAAAGATTACGTCAGGCAGCAGCGAGGGGGTTATAATAACAATTACAATTGATAAATGATAATAATGACAACAACAACAACAACAACAAGGCATTTAAAAGCGCTTTGGCCGAAGGTTCTAGGCGCTGACAATCCACACTCTCGTGTACACAACCGGCTGCGTACCTGGTAGTGCCGACTGAAGAGCTGCCTGCTGGCTCTTCATTCAGTCGTTTCCGGTGTCATCCAGTCCATATCATTCATTCAGTTTCCTCATTTCCTTTATTCTTTCCATTCTCTCACGCAGGATGCATGCTATGTGTAACGTGTCATCCACACCACGGCCAACTTGGCCTTCTCTTCCGAAAGTTGGTGATGGGATTTTACGTGTGTGCAAGAGTAATGCGAGCGTTCACACACGGCACCTCGGTTTATAGTCTCATTCGAAGGACTGTTTGGGAAAATGGAGTCAGAACCAAAGTTAACTCCGAGGGGAAAATCCCCCTGTAATGAAACGGCGTGGCGAATATTCGAACCCGCAATCCCAGGATCACCAGGATTACGAGTCCTGCGCTCTGCTAACTGAGCTATTCCGTCTCCCGGTTATGAAGTACGCTTGGAAAGAAACAAAAGAGAGGAAATTCCATCGCCGGTCGGTAGGAGATACTCAACTAAGAGAGCTTTGTGCAGTGTCCAGGATACCCATAGCCTAAGTCTGTAGGGGGTACTGAACTAAGAGAGCTCTGTGCAGTGTCCAGGATACCCATAGCCTAAGTCTGTAGGGGTACTGAACTAAGAGAGCTCTGTGCAGTGTCCAGGGTAGCCATAGCCTAAGTCTGTAGGGGGTATTGAACTAAGAGAGCTTTCTACAGTGTCCAGGGTACGGTGTGATGGAATGCGGATCCCATGTCTCGCCTTCTGCCGCTTACACCTTCCTTGAACTGAGTCAGCTTCCTGTTGGTTGTTGAGGTAGACTGGTGAACTGAGTCATGCTTCCTGTTGGTTGCTGAGGTAGACTGGTGAACTGAGTCAGCTTCCTGTTGGTTGCTGAGGTAGACTGGTGAACTGAGTCAGCTTCCTGTTGGTTGCTGAGGCGGACTGGCGAAGATTGGCAGCCGTTGAAGTCGGATCCCACCAGTGATTCGGATTCATGGCCGTCGGCTCCGCAAGTAAACGGTCTGATCATTTGACCACAGGCATCTCTGTCTTTCCCTCTGTCTGTCTGTCTGTCTGTCTGTCTGTCACACACACACACACACACACACACACACACACACACACACACACACACACACACACACACACACACACACACACACACACATACACACACACACACACACACACACACACACACACACACACAACACACACACACACACACACACACACACACACACACACACACACACACACACACGCATGCATGCACGCACGCGCACACAACGAAGGAGCTATCCTACACGAGGAACAATTCACTTTGATTGGTAAACGCAGACAAACAACATAGTACACTCGTAAAATCTCGTTACTAGCTTTCGGATAAGAAGATCAGTTCAGCTGTTGGTATACATTACACGTATACACATAGCATGCACCCTTCGTGGAAATTCGAAAGAATAAATAAATACCTAAGTGGCTGGGATTCGACTGAATGACAGGGAAAGTAATGCAGAATGTAGCGCCAGCAGGCAGCTTTTCATCGGCTCTACCCAGGTAGGCAGCCTGTTGTGAAAACGAGAGCTGTCTCTAAACGAGGATAGGTGCTGGATAATTGCTCTCATATTAATGAGAATGAAGATAATAATAATAATAATGATAATAACGATAATAATAATAATAATAATAATAATAATAATAATAATAATAATAGTAAGGCTTGTGCTACAGCGATTAGCTTTCACGGGAGACAACAACCTGAACGTATTTTACAGAAATCGGCTGTGATGATAAAGTTATCATTACTATTCTATACCTGCAGTTACTTGTGGTACCTATGAGAAAAGGGTTGACAGAAAACATATGAAGGGAGGGGGGGGGTTGGGAAGGACAGAGAAATCAGAGACAGAGAAGGTAGCTGGCATGAAAAACTAAACAAAACAAGCAAATCTGAATTTAGACAGGGAACAGTCATTAACGAACAAGTAGTGTAACTCTTGCTCCTATGCAGCAAGAATTACCCCCACTTGCTCCTTAATTGAAAGGTGTAATTTCGTCATCCCCCAAACTTTGGGCTGTTTTACCAGAGAACAGCGTGTCTGCAACCTGTGTGTGTGTGTGTGTGTGTGTGTGTGTGTGTGTGTGTGTGTGGTGTGTGTGTGTGTCTGTCTGTCTGTCTGTCTGTCTGTCTGTTTCTGTATGTGTGTGTTTGTGTATGTATATCCGTGAGAGCGCACGCGCGCGTGTGCGCAAGTGGGTGTGAGCGTAAAAGAAAGAAAGTAACAAAAAATGCTGAAACGAAAAAAAAAAGAAAAAAAAAAGCAAAGACATCGAAATGAGACAAACACACAATGAAAAAAGGAGAAGAGAAAGGAAGAAGTAACGAAAGAAGAAAGAAACAAAAAATCGTTAAAAAAAAAGGGAAATAAAAACAAACCGACACAAAGAAAGTAGCAAAATACCCCTCTTCTTCCCCCCCCCCCCCCCCCCCCCCCCAAAAAAAAAAAATTGAAACGAATTAAAGAAAAACACTAAGAGGGAAAAAAAGACAGTAATGAAAGATGAAAAAGAAGTTAAAAAAAAGAAAAAAGAAATAAAAAGAAAAGAAACCAACACCTCCCCCCCCCCTCCCCAAGAAAAAAAATATTATGATAAATAAATAAAATAAAATATAAAAAATCTTAGTTTTCAGAAAGGTTGACATAAAAAAGAGTGAAAAGCGAAGACGCCCTCTCTCGTTTCCAGAAATGAAAGGGGGAAAAAAACAGAAAACAAACAAACATCAGCACCACGGTCTCCGTTAGCGATGCTCATGTTCTTTCAGAAAAGACAGCTCCTCCCTGCTTTTAGAGATCTC